>PVIR01001014.1:29997-40892 GCA_004026965.1 Petromus typicus | reverse complement strand
AGAAATAAATTTTTAAAATGTATGAACTTCAAACAAAGCAAGTGTCTACATAATTTTACTACTAAGGGCTTACAATCCAAATTAAATTCCTTATTTGGCGTAGTGTTTTCAAAAGTGAGTTTCACAGATAGAAAATGTTATATAACATGGTATTTGTGATTTTTTTTTTTTACTACTTACTCATCTCAAGTAAATAGGCTTAGCTAGAGGGGAATTATTAAGAACATTCAAGAAATACTTCAAGACTGGAGATATGGCTCCATGGAGAAGTCCTTGCATGGCATGTGCAAAACCTCTGGCTTTGATCCTCAGTTCACCAAAAGAACAAAAACAAGACTCAAAACAGGAAACTATGGTGACAGTCACCTGCTGACTTGACATAAGTAAGATATGGCTTGTCTGAGGTTCTGGTCACTGCTTGGCAGCTGCTGACTGGTGCTATGCGTTGGCCAGCCAATAAGAGATGAGAATAGCCAGCAAAGGCCCAGAAAGAAGCATGGATGGACTGCCATACTGTAAGTTCGTTTTTCTCATACTAGTTGGCAAGGATTTCCATTAATTATAGCATGTAATATTTATAATGCATATTAATTAGAAGAATAAACCCAGCATTATTTTTAACACTTTACAAGAATCTGCCAATCCTTATATGTGTCATTTTTGTGAAGCATCAACTACTCCTGTCCTATTTTACATATTATAGGTGTGGCAAAAAGGTACAGAGACGCTCAGTAGCCTATCCAAAGTCAACCTGGAACTAGGCAGCCCAGTTTTCAAGTTTCCTTCTCACAAGATACCATACATTGTTGCCAACTCCAGTGGGCCTCACAGGACAGTTCTGTGTCTTTCTGAGAGCTCCCTTGGCCCCCAGTTTTACTCTTTTGCCTCTGGTTACGTTGGAGATTTGCCCTCCCTTCCCGGTGGGTACCTTCCACATAGGAATGGGGCAGCTGCAATGTTAGAAGGAACATAAGGAAAGGCTGTTGCAAGTACCATGAGTTATTTTCCAGGAAGAAGGGTGGATTTTCTCTCATCCATCTACATTCTTATCCTTCTATAATAAAGGCTTATCCTAAGTGTGTGACTCAGGTAAAGTGGAACAGAATAGCAATCCCCCACACACTTAATATCTGAGCCTGGGAACATGTTATCTTATGTGCCAAGATAAAGAGTTTTCAGGGGTGGTTAGGTTAAGGATTTTAAATAGTGCAAACATCTTGGATTATATGGATGAGTACAACATACAAAGACCCATGTAAGTGAAGCAAGGGAGGCAGTGTGGCCAAAGTCACAAGAATTTGAAGATGCTGTTCTGCTGTTCTGAAGGTGGAAGATGGAGGACACTAGGTCAAAGGATGATGCAGTTACCTCTAGATGCTAAAAATGCAGTCACTGCAGCCTGGTGAGACCCACTGTGGGTATGAAACAAAATGGATGTTTTGCCGATGCCCAACTCAAATAGTCAGATTGTGAATTCTCTCTTACTTTGTCTTCTTGTTCTATGCAGGCCTTTAATGGACTGGATGAGGCCACTTGACATTGGAAGGGACTTTTGCTTTACTGATTCAAATGTATGAAGTCATATGCCAAGTAATGTGAGTACAAGTGGCCTAGTCTTTCCCCACCACATCCAGTCATGTATAGCACAAAGGATTAGTTTGCACTGCAGCATAACTCAGCCTAATCTGACAGATATAAGAGGAAATACTTTCCAGTCATTAAATTAAAAAGTAGGGGAAAAGGGGCCGGGGATATAGCTCAGTGGTTCCAGTGCCTGTCTTGCAAGCGCAAGGACCCGGGTTCGATCCCTGGTAACCACATAACAATACTGGGCGTGGAGACTCACCCCAGCAGCAACCAGTACCACATACCACAGTGCTGGGTGTGGTGGCTCATACCTGTAATCCCAGCACTCAGGAGGCAGAGGCAGGAGGATTTCTGTGATGTGAGTTTGAGGCTGAGCTCAGGGCCAGCCTGAACCACAAAGCGAGACCCTGTCTCAAAAAAAAACCTTAACAAAAAAAAAAAAGTAGGGGAAAAGATCTGGGAAAGAGATCTTTAAGGTATATCAGTGAACAAGACAAGTCTCACAATGATTACATTATGGATCATCCCATCTTTTTGGAGAAAAAAAGAGATATATTTATAATTATGTACATAAAGCACCACAAAAGCATAAAATACACAACAGTGTAGCCATGACTAGTTGCTAGGAAGCTGAGAAAGGAGAATTTGCAGCCTGTTTACACTTTGTGGTTGGAATCCTTTGCAGAGTCCATTCATGAATAACTCTAAAATAAGAAAGGCAGTGCCTAAGAATGCAAAGCACAAGGAGAAAGATCATGAAGTTAAAAGAAGTAATTGAAAATAAGACATAAAACATACCTTGTCACGTACACGTTCCTCCATGTTCATGTGTAGGAGGTTATTACTTGGTGAAAGAGGAGGGGGTGGGAAAGGAGAACCAATTTCGAGGCATCATGTGTAGTTACATACACGTGCACGCACAGAAGAGCACTCAGATTACATTAGTAGGGCAACTTTTGAGTGGATCTGATTCTTTGGAGTAAGTTTTATGTTTTCTTGACTTTTCTGCATGTTCCCAGATAATACATACATATGGATTGCAATCTACAACGCACAGAGTCTCAGATTACTATGTCTCTGGCTCCTTCCGTCTCTCAGCAGCCAGCATCCCTGCTGGAAGGCCACGCGCTGCTACAACTCTTGGCGCCAGAGGACCACTCTCCTGGCACTTACATGTTCTAGCGCCCACGGTCTCTCGCGTTTAGGGCTCCAGCCGACCAGTCTCCCCGCACTCAGTGGGCCAGTGGCCACTGCGAGTCCGTGCCCTGTGAGACAGCAGCAGGGTGGCCAAAACTTTACAGCAGTGTCCCGGAACCCAGACGCCTGTTTTCCGCTCCAGAGGGGACGCTTTTGCAGGACTTCCGGGATATGGCCTGTCGGGAGCGGAAGTGCCGAGTGGCGGGCGCTGTCGGGGTCCACCCGGAGACACTGGCCAGCTGAGTTCTGGGGCTTGGGCTGCCTCCCTGCCGCGCGGCCATGAACCTGGAGCGGCTGCGGAAGCGCGTGCGGCAGTACCTAGACCAAGTGCGGGAGGGGAGGCCGGGTGCCGGGGCGGGGCTGGGTGGTAAGCGGCCGGGCAGAACGAGGAGATGAGCGGCAGCCAGGCAGTAAAACTTGGTTGGCCATTGAACATTTCGAGAATTTTGTGATGGGGCGGAGGAGGATTCACTTAAATAAGGATATAAAGCAGCTTGTCTCGAGATTTGCAGCTGGTCTGTCGGCATCCCACCTGCCGCCTTAAGACTGGCACCCAGGGGAATGAGGCAAATATTGTAAAGACCAAGATAGAAGCAGGGACTGAAGCTAGCCACAACAAACTTGTGAGTGGCTTTCCAGTGTCAGCTATTTGTTCGTTTGTTTTTTTGGTACTGGGGATTGAACTCGGAAGGTTGCACTTCGAGGCAGGCGCTGGAACCACTGAGCTAAATCTCCAGCCTTGTCAACTGTTAACAGCTTACTTAATGAATTTATAAATGTCAGCACAGGAAGTGGTAATGATTAAATTTTAAATTATCTGTTTTAGGTATGTGCTAATACATTTTTTTGCAGTATATTTTCTTAAGACTGCCTTCATGAATTGTATATTTAAAGATCTTATAATAATGTTCCTATTGTACACTTAAAATAAAACATCCTAGCTGGGCTATTAAATATGGTTGGCAGACACTACACATAAAAACTTCCTGCATTGAGATGTTATGTGGCATTCTAATAATAGTGAACATCTGTTCATAACTGTGGAAGCAACAGGGCAATCACCCCTTGTTCATTTTTTTGTGTGCAGCAACAGTATCAAAGTGCTTTGTTTTGGGCAGACAAAGTAGCGTCTCTCTCTCACGGTAAGTGCTAAATGCTAATTTTTTTCTGATCCTTAAAATTCCATTTCACCTTGCACCTTTGACCATTTGTAACTTTTCCCTTCAGAGGAGCCCCAGGATGTTTATTGGTTGGCTCAGTGTCTTTATCTGACAGCGCAGTATCACAGAGCAGCCCATGCACTTCGGTCACGAAAACTGGACAAAGTAAGTACATTATTTGCGTGAGTTTCAGAGCCTTCAGTCCTATTAAAAAAGAAAAAGTCATCAGACTATCACCACTTAGTGTCCAAGGAGGTTCCCCAAGAGGAGAGAACATCTTTATTCACTCTACCCGTGGAGTAGGTTGTGGGATCACTGACTTGTGCCACAGAAAAAGAATTTTCCAGATGGTTCAGTAAGAGATGTAAAGAACTTCATTAAGCAGGATTTTAAAAGTATATATCAGAGAGAACTGAGTGTGGGTCCTAAAGAAAGAGACATATTCTAGTCTGGAGTTAGGTGTATCTATGTAGTATTGAGGGATGTCATTACGATGAGTAATTTAGGATGTGTATTCTTATTAGTTGTCAGGTTACCTATTTGGTTGGGCTATGTTAGAATGTAAATCATTTATATCTATTTAAAAGTTGAGTTGGCCGGGGAGTTAGCTCAGTGGTTCTGGCGCCTGTCTTGCAAGCGCAAGGGCCCGGGTTCGATTCCCCGGTAACCACATAACAATACTGGTTGTGGGGCCGGGGAGTTAGCTCAGTGGTTCCGGCGCCTGTCTTGCAAGCGCTAGGACCCAGGTTCGATTCCCTGGTAACCACATACCTATACTGGGTGTGGAGACTCACGCCCAGCAGCAATCAGTACCGCATACCACAGTGCCGGGCATGGTGGCTCACGCCTGTAATCCCAGCACTCGGGAGGCAGAGGCAGGAGGATTGCTGTGATGTGAGTTGGAGGCTGAGCTCAGGGCCAGCCTGAACCGCAAAAGCGAGACCCTGTCTCAAAAAACCTAAAAAAAAAAAAAAAAAAAAAAAGTTGAGTTATGGGGACCGGGGGTTTAGCTCAGTGGTTCCAGTGCCTATCTTGCAAGCACAAGCACCCGGGTTCGATCCTCGGTAACCACATACAATACTGGGTGTAGAGACTCACACCCAGCAGCAACCAGTACCATATACCACAGTGCCGGGCGTGGTGGCTCAGGCCTGTAATCCCAGCACTCAGGAGGCAGAGGCAGGAGGATTGCTGTGATGTGAGTTTGAGGCTGAGCTCAGGGCCAGCCTGAACTACAAAAGCGAGACCTTGTCTCAAAAAAAAAAAAAGTTGAGTTATGTTGCCACTAATATTTCTGAGAGGAAGTAGAATTTATAATAGGTGAAAAGAGCAGGCCTACAAGCTTCATGTGTTGTTAAGAACCTTTGGAATTGGTTTGGTTTGGTTTGTTTGTTTTGAGTTTCCTGGAAGGGAAAAGGACTTGAGTAGTTTTTGTATCCTGAAGCTGCAGGTTTTCTAAAAGTGCATTTATAAAATCATGATATTCCTTGTTTCCTTTCTACCTATCTTTATGTCTTCTGCCCTACCTCAAGATTAGTATTTTATGTGTATGTTCTATTTATGTTAAACTTACTTAGAAGAATTTATTTCTTTTGGAGGGGGTACTGGGGATTAACTTGAGACCTTGCACTTGCAAGGCAGGCACTGGCACCACTGAGCTAAATGGTCCAAGAATTTATTTCCTAATGTGAAGACAAAATTTCATATTCTTAGCCTCAGTCATCTTGTTTTTCCTCCTTCCACTCCCAGTCTAGTCACTAAGTTCTGAAAATTTTGTTTTGGAGAAAGAAAAGAGAAAATTCTGTTTTGATTGTTGTTTATTGGATGGGGTTTTCAGATGAGATTCTAGTGTGTTACGCAAGCTTGTCTGAAACTCCTGGGCCCAAACAGTCTTTGTACCCCAGCCTCCTGAGTGCTACTATTACAGAAACATGGCACTGTGCCCAGCTTGAAAATTTAATTTTTTATGCAGCTCTGAAGCTGTTAGTTCTAAGGTTGTGAATATTCTTTGCCATCTCTTTCCATCTCCTTGCCATTTACATAAGGAGTCCTTTAATCTGTCTACTTTTGGGGTCTATCTTCTTGTCTTTTCTCCAGTGACATTTTCTTCCTTCCCATCTTCCCTGTGTCCAGGCTGTCTTACAAACTGTCATAGGAATGGTTGCAAACTAAAACACAGTTCTAATCATTTTACCCATAAATTCATTGTGATTTCTGTCTACTTACAGGATAAAATCAAGTGCATTCATAGATAACCGAGGTCCACTACTGTCAGTACATTTAGCACATACGTCAGGTTCCTTTTACATCTTGCACATACCACATGTTCTGTATTTAGGCTTCTATCCACTGCCTGCCTAATTCTTCACTTACCTCTGCAGATATTTCTTTCTTCAGTCACTTAATGCTTTTTATGCCTGCCTTTCAAGTGTGTTGTGTTCTGTTCATGTCTGTCCTGCTACAGCTTCCAGAGGGAGATCCTCACTCACTTTTTGTTTCTGTGTGCCAGGTAAATTAGTAAGGTCACAGTGAAATGGAATAAGAAGACTGGTAGTTTTTAAAGTGCAAGAAGAGTAAAAAGAGTAGTGATGAAAATAGCTTTCTACATTTTATGATTATGGTTTCGTTAAAGTAAAGATACATATTATTTTTATCTCTTTTTAAACAATCTCTTCCTAGTTGTATGAAGCATGTCGTTACCTCGCAGCCAGATGTCATGTAAGTATACTCAATTCCATTTATTTTGAAAGCTTGACTATGTAAGTGTTATGTATCCCTCAGGTATGTTTGAGTTTTGGTGATGACCTTGGCAGGTTAGTGTATTTCATAGGAAATTTTCTTTTCTTTAGTTTGTTTGCTGTAAAATACTGATTGATCTGGTAGCCATGAAGAAAACTGTATTTTAGATGAAATAATGGATATAATGTTTATTACCCTTTTGAAATCTAGAAATCATGGATGATGAGTTTTTCTATTTTGTACATAGTATGCTGCAAAAGAGTATCAGCAGGCTCTTGATATACTTGATATGGAAGAACCAATCAACAAAAGACTATTTGAAAAATACCTGAAGGATGAAAGCAGCTTGAAAGACTCCTCCAGTGACTGGGAAATGTCACAGTCCTCAGTGAGTATTTTGGTTAGCATGCTTCTGTAACAGCAACAGAGAATACCTGTTTTACATGTCAAAATAAATTGCCTTTTAAACTTTTATATGATATTATAGCATCTCCTTATTATTTTTAACTGCTTATCTCTGGATCATCATTTAACTCAGTTATGTGTTTCTTAGATTCAGGGTCTAGAATGTAAGTTCAACCCATATCCTCTTGTTAATGGTGATAAGGAGACAGATAGTCATATCTCCAGTCCTCACCAAGTTCTGTAAATAAGATGGTATTTTCACAAGGAAAAGAAACTGAGGCTAAGACACTTTAAATCGTTGTCCAACACTGTACTTAAGTGGAAGGGTTAGAATTTGAACTTAGGTCTGTGGTTCCAGGAGGCAATGCTCTTGACCTCTGACCGTAGGTCACTAGTACTCATTAGGACTCTCTCCTAGGTCTGCACATCATACTCTTTGTCCTACACATGCACCTCTACTATCTTTAAATCATTGTCCTGTTTGGGGCCAAAGAAGTAATATGCCTAGTGTACATTATAGAGTGTACATTTTAAAGACTCATTGGAATAAGAGCCTAGGGAAGATAGATTAAGATTGGCTTTGCTTTCATGTCTGTGTTAATTCATACTATGCTTTGATAGTTGAGATGAGCCAGATCCTTGTAGACATAGTAAATACTATGTAGCATTTGATCAAAACTAAGTTTCAAAGTTCATACTTAGTATGTGATTCTTCTAATTTTTGCAACAGATAAAGAGTTCCATTTGTCTTCTACGAGGGAAAATCTATGATGCTCTAGATAACCGAACCTTAGCTACCTACAGTTATAAAGAAGCTTTGAAGCTTGATGTCTACTGTTTTGAAGCATTTGATCTTTTAACATCACACCACATGTTAACAGCACAAGAAGGTTTGGAAATTCAAGTGTTTTTATGTTTAGCACAATCAGTATTGTTTACACTATCTTTTTGTTTAAAGTTGTACAATCAAGAGCAGACTATGTGTAGGTTTGAAGAGACCTACTAACTTTCTTGTCTTCAAATCGGAAACATAATGCAAAACTCAATACATGCAGTGCCCTTTGCCCCCGTAATCTTTAGTGAGCCTGGGGGTCATGAGATCGTCTTTTTTTAGAAGCAGTTGTAGGTCATATAAACCAAAATTTCAATATCTGATTCAGTGATTTTCAACATGGCTGTACTTTGAATTGCTGAGGAGCTTTGTTAGTGTAGCAAGGCGTGGTGGCACATGCCTATAATCTCAGCACTAAAGAGGCTGAGATCACCACAGGTTCAAGGCCAGTTTGGGCATCAGTGAATTCAAGGTTAGTCTGAACTATACAGCAAGATACTGTCTCAAAAATATAAAAAACAAAACAGTATTGCCGAACAGAGTAGTATATACTTGTAATTTCAGCTACTCAGGAGACAGACAAGAGAATCATAAGTTCAAAGCCAATCTGGACAATGTAGTCAGAATTTTCTCAGAAGTAAAAAGGCTAAGGATGTACAAGGTATAGACAGTGGTAGAGTATTTGCCTTGTATCCATGAGAAGTTGGGTTTAATCCCCAGCATAGCTCCCCTCTCCATACACAAAATCATTGTCCAAGTCCCAAATTCCACTCTAATGGAATTAGAGTTTCTGAAGTAGAGTCCTAACATCAGATGGTTTAAGGCTCCTGTTGATTTTGACATACCATAGGGACAAAGCTGCTGATACGTGTCAGTGGTGTTGCACGGTGGTTAATTAAGAGACCAGTAAGAAAATGGGATTGCTGTGGTAATTTAATGCAAAGACTTCAGCAATAGCACAGTGGTTTTACATCACTGGGATCATCTGCAGTGCTTGAGAGGTGGTAGGTGATATGGGGCCAGGGAGAATGTCAAAGGCTGCTGCTGGTATTTAGAAAGAAAAGCCAGAGACCCTG
The DNA here is from genome assembly GCA_004026965.1 of Petromus typicus. NCBI lineage: Eukaryota > Metazoa > Chordata > Mammalia > Rodentia > Petromuridae > Petromus > Petromus typicus. The sequence continues at coordinate 31,896 of PVIR01001014.1, read as the reverse complement.
CTAGATACTTGCAGTTTGTATCTTTTGGGTACAGGAGAAGTGGAAGTTTCTAAAGTCCCTGCAGTTAAGTTCTAGCCTCCTGTGAACCTGACAGCACAAGATAAACTAATAAATAGATAGAAATGAAACTTAAAGAAGAAGCTGAGCTTGGGCCTGATCTGTGTTACTCTGGATTACAAGGACACCCTCTCACTTGCCATACTTTTATCTATATATCTTCGGTAATGAAAGACTCAGGGCAGGGCAGATGCTAGCAATAATCCTTTAGGAATTAAGTAGATGAACATCCGGCAGGGGATGAGTCAAGTCCTCAGGTCTGGGTATGCGATAGCTGGCCTGCAGCCAGGAAAGCTTGGCCCAGTCATGGTCCCTGTTGTGCAAAGGACAGTGGTCCATGCAGCACCAGTGGTGTTCACTCCTGCGGGCCTCTGTCTGACTAATGACAGGAACCTTCTAGAGGCCTCCTTTAAGTGATTGAGTATCCCAGGCCTACGGACCACAGATGTCAGCTTTCTTTGTTTTGAGTTGAGTTGATTTGTTTAGATCAACTATGCAAGAATATTTTTAGTTGCTGACTTTTTTTCCCAGTAAATATCATGACATCCTTTTTTTTGTTTCTCATCGTTTTTAAGAAAAAGAACTTCTTGAGTCATTACCTCTTAGTAAGCTCTGTACTGAAGAACAAGAATTACTACGTTTTCTGTTTGAGAACAAATTAAAAAAGGTAAGCAGAAACTCAGCATTTACTTGATATACTTTTATTCCATTAAATTTGAGTTTTATTAAATTATTAAAAATAAAACATTTAGGCTGCAGATTGAGCTCAGTGGTTCTGGCATCGGCTTTGTAAGCTCAAGGTCCCAAGTTCGATCCCTGGTAACCACATACCACAGTGCCAGGTGTGGTGGCTCATGCCTGTAATCCCAGCACTTGAAGGCAGAGGCAGAAGGATTGCTGTGAGTTCAAGGCTTGCCTGAGCTACATGGTGAGCTCAGGACCAGCCTGAACTACAGAAGTGAGACCTTGTTTTAAAAAATAAAACAAAATAAAAGATTTTACTAATCAAGCACATTTATAAGAATAGATTATTTTAAATACCTATGATTTCTTAAAAAAAACTTCTAAAATAGTTTCTATCTTCCTCTCAAGTGTTCCTTATAATAAAAGATTGAATTGTCAAGATGAGATCCCAATTGTTGATTTCTTCTGCGAGTTCTTGTGCTATAGAGATTTTGTTCATGATATCTTTCCCTAAACTAATGTCTTCAAGAGTTTTACCTAACCTGTTTTGCATCAGGTTTAGTGTTTCTGTTTTAATATTTAGGTCTGTAATGGAGAATGGGAAAAAGTTAGAATTAAGTTGTGTCTTACACTAGTATAAATTCTCAACATTGAGTGCAATCATGATGTGTATATATAATTTACCAATAAAGATTTGAATAAAAAAAAAAGATTGAATTATCAAATAAGTGGCACGGGCCTGGGATTTAGCTCAGTGGTTCTCACATCTGCCTGGGGGGATCCCAAGTTCTATCACCTGTACCACATACCATATTGCTGGGTATGGTGGCTCATGCTTGTAATCCCAGGACCTGGGAGGCAGAAGAAGGAGGATTGCTAAGAGTTCAAGGCTTGTCTGGGATACATAGTGAATTCAGGGCCAGCCTGATCTACAAAGTGAGACCCTGTCTCAAAAAAAACTTTTTTTTTTTTTTTTTTTTTTTTTTTTAGGTTTTTGGAGACAGGGTCTCGCTTTGTGGTTCAGGCTGGCCCTGAGCTCAGCCTCAAACTCACATCACAATCCTCCTGCCTCTGCCTCCCGAGTGCTGGGATTACAGGCGTGAGCCACCACGCCCGGCACTGTGGTATGTGGTACTGGTTGCTGCTGGGTGTGGGTCT
>PVIR01001014.1:11291-29897 GCA_004026965.1 Petromus typicus | reverse complement strand
AAAAAACTTTAAAAAAAATCAAAATCAAATAAGTGGGATGGAGTTGTACAAAAATCAGAAGTTTTTTTCCTGCGTCTATGTGAAGTATTTCCTACCATGGAATTCTGTGATGAAACAAAGACAAGGGGAATCTGAACAAGGGGAGTACCAATGATACTTGAAATTTAAAGGTTTTCAGAAACTTGTCTATGTCCTATATACATATATTAACACCCTGGACTAAACATAGATTGAGTCTGCCTTTTAATATGTTGCTTCTTGTTGAGTTTATGTTTAAATTTCTCTGTTTCAGTATAATAAGCCTAGTGAAACTGTCATCCCCGAGTCTGTAGATGGCTTGCAAGACAACCTGGATGTGGTAGTGTCTTTAGCTGAGAGACATTATTATAACTGTGATTTTAAGATGTGCTACAAGCTTACATCCACGTAAGTATCTGCTGCCATTTTTATGCGGGAACGTAGGTTTCAGATCACACCTGTGCAGTTCATAGACATGTTCTCTGACTATTCTTGAAGTAGTTGGAGATGGTTTAAGTTCTATGATTTACAAAGAACCAAACAGGTTACTGTCTTACAAAAGCAGTGCATAGGCACAAGTTTACGCATAGGTGTAGGTATATTACAGTAACTTGGAAAAGAGGTGTCCATATTGATAATTTTGACAGTTTGAAAATAGCATTTTATCAATAATTTTATAAAGCTCTTCATTTATTGGAGATTAGACTGAGGTTATATCTGAGAATACTTACCTGCTGGTGGCAAGCATGAGACCTTCAGTTTGGTCCTCCCCGTCACCACAAAAAAAGTAGAGCTTAGAATGACCCTATAGATACTGTATGCCCATCCAGCATCCGCTCAACTAAGCCATCTCTTCTCCATACCAGCCTTCATCAGACTTGTCCTTTAGCTAAAAACTTATGTAGTTTATGTTTTTGTGAATAGTTATGATAAATGCTGCCACATACTTTTTCCAGACTAGTAAATTACCTTACTTTAACTTTCAGAGTAATGGAAAAAGATCCTTTCCATGCAAATTGTTTACCTGTACACATAGGAACGCTTGTGGAACTGAATAAAGCAAATGGTAAGAATTTTCTTTTTAATTAAAATACTTAAGGAAGACAATCCTGTAACTCTTGCTACTTTTTTTTTTTTTAGGTTTTTTTTGAGACAGGGTCTTGCTTTGTAGTTCAGGCTGGCCTGAGCTCAGCCTCAAACTCACATCACAGCAATCCTCCTGCCTCTGCCTCCCGAGTGCTGGGATTACAGGCGTGAGCCACCACGCCCGGCACTGTGGTATGTGGTACTGGTTGCTGCTGGGCGTGAGTCTCCATACCCAGTATTGTATGTGGTTACCGGGGATCAAACCCAGGTCCTTGCACTTTGAAGACAGGCGCCGGAACCACTGAGCTAAATCCTCAGCCCAAGTCTTGCTGCTTTGTCTCACAAATCATGAACAGGTTGAGACTGAACTGATGGTATGGTGGAGCCCCATGACAGAAAGATTGGGGAAGAAAGGGTTATTGGAATGGTTGAAGCCTGCTTTGCCTTCCTGACAGAACATTGCATTTGCAGATCCTTCCTTCCTCTTTATCAAATGTAATTTATAGTTTAGTGTTAAATGTGGATTTTGACTTTTTTCTCCTTTTCTTGTAAATCTGTTAAAATGTATATGAGGGTCAGGGATTTAACTCAGTGATACCTCCCCTGCCTCACAGGCAAAGGTCCTGAGTTTGATCCCCAGTACAGGAAAAAAAATACATATGACACAAAATATAGTATTTACAAATTGGAAGAGAGCAGATTGTATTTTGAGTTTCTACATTTTAATATTCAGAAACATTTAGTTGTGTTTGGGCCAATATTTGCCCTTAAATCTTGTAAAACTGAGCAGTGAACTCTTAATAGGAGGTTAAAAAATTCATAACCATTCTTACTACAAACTCTTGCTGCTGTCTGGTATGTGGACTAGTAAAATTGTGTCTCCTGGAAACTGGTTGGAGTGGCAGTCTATCCAGCTTCCCCAAAATACTCCATTTTGAAGTGTCCATATAGGATATGCTGTCACAAAATGCTGGGATTTAACACGTATTTTTCAAGATGGAATAATTCACTGTCTGATCATCTTGAAAATTTAGCCAGCCAGTTTGGCTTTGGGTGGTAAGATGGTCTCCCTTAGGTATACATTAGAAAGATGTAGGTTTTAAGTTGGGATTTTTGCAGGAACCTCCGTTTTTCTGTTGTTGTTATTTTTGTTTGGTTTTTTTTTTGAGACAGGGTCTCGCTTTTGTGGTTCAGGCTGGCCCTGACCTCAGCCTCAAACTCACATCACAGCAATCCTCCTGCCTCTGCCTCCCAGGTGCTGGGATTACAGGCGTGAGCCACCACGCCTGGCACTGTGGTATGTGGTACTGGTTGCTGCTGGGTGTGAGACTCTATGCCCAGTACTGTATGTGGTTCCTGGGGGATTGAACCCGGGCCCTTGCGCTTGTAAGACAGGGGCCAGAACCACTGAGCTAAATCCCTGGCCCCAAACCTCTGTATTACCTGAAGTGCTTTGTTCAGGGCACTCATTCCCTTTTGACCTGCCTTGTGCCCTTGATTCAGTTTTCTGGTCACTCAGCACATGTTCAGTGCCCATTGTGGGTCTGGGAGAGTGTATCTGCTAGGCGGAATTTTTGTACTGCAGAGCTAAGCAGTGTTATACTTAGAAGGGAAGGGAGATATGAGGTCATTGCTTTGAAAACAGGTTTTATTTGACTGAAGGATTGTGACTAGCGAGAGGGTCCAAATTTTAAATTGTCTTTCATCTGAATAATTGAATTATTTTTTTCTTTTTCTGTAATACAGAGCTTTTCTATCTTTCTCACAAACTGGTGGATTTATATCCTAGCAATCCGGTAAGTAATATAAATCTCTTTTCTTACCTGAACTTTAAGAATATATTTAACTACTACTGTACTTAGACACTAGATTATATTTAAATTCAAGCAAATAGTGTTTTATTTTAAAGTGGAAGGACACAATCACTTAGTGTTTAAGATATTAGAAGGCAGCATTACTTCTTTATTTCACAAAATTGTTTTGTTTGCGGGGAGGGTGAACTCAGGACCTTGCACTTGCAAGGCAGGTATGGCACCACTGAACTGTACCTTTATCTTGCATGAAGGTGTTTTTTAATTATACAGTAGTAGTAATATTCATGCTTATCAGTTTAAGCTAATCATCATTCAGAATATAGATTTTTTTTTTTTTTTTTTTGAGACAGGGTTTCACTTTGTAGTTCAGGCTGGCCCTGAGCTCAGCCTCAAACTCACATCACAGCAATTCTCCTGCCTCTGCCTCCCGAGTGCTGGGATTCCAGGCATGAGCTACCACGCCTGGCATTGTCATATTTGGTACTGATTGCTGCTGGGCGTGAGTCTCCGCTCCCAGCATTGTATGTGGTTACCAAGAATCGAAGCGGGTCCTTGTGCTTGCAAGACAGGCACCGGAACCACTGAGCTAAATCCTCGGCCCTCAGAATATAAAATATTGATGTGACAGATACACCCTACATTTTATAGTGGCTTTCTCACATTGCATGTATAAAACAACATACTGAGCTACTTGTACTGATTGAATCAGTATTTCTTCCACCCTGCTGTAGGTCAGAATACAGATCTAGAAATGGAAAGCAGAATTAGTAATTGTACCCTTAAAGACAAAAGCAAAGAATCTGGGTCTAAGTCTCAGACCAGACAGTTTGCCTCAAGCCCTCTGTGAAATCAGTGCAGGAGAGGCTTGCAGAGAATCAGAATCCAGCAGAGCAAGGGAGAGCCATGATCAAGCCAGAATGCATAGGCGGGGACTATTTGGCTACCTTGGGTGCCTGTCTGCGGTAGCTACCTTGAAAAAAAGTTGAGTAGCTGTTTTCTTCTAGCACTTCAGTAGGTTGTTTCAGAGAAATTTTTAACCTCAAACTAAAATACATGACTTGGGAACATTGGGTGTGCCCAATGTCTAGCTTATTCAAATTCTTACATATTGGTCATGGTAAATATTGAATGTTTTAGGTATCTTGGTTTGCGGTGGGATGTTATTATCTCATGGTTGGTCATAAAAATGAACATGCCAGAAGATATCTCAGGTATGAATTTGATTTTTTTTTTCTACATAGTGAAGAGATTTCTTGCTTAAATATTTCAGTGCAATAAGTCATAAGGTACATTTCAGATAGTGTGAAAGAATAAGTATTTGCTCTGATAGTTTTGTTCAGTGTGCCTTGCTCTACAGAGAATGCCATAAGAGGAGATAAATCAGTGGTGATCACCTTGTTCTAAAGGACCTTAGATGTTCTTTGTTTTACTTTGTAAATAAGAATAAAGAGGAAACAGCAGAGAAAATACATTTTGAAAGATTTTTTTTAATAAAAATATATAGTTAACCTTCACATTTAGGGCTCTTGCTAATAGTTGTAAAATTACATAGAACTTTACGTGATATTAAGACTGTTGAATGTGACTCTAAAACAATTCTTAGCAGAGTACATAGGTTCCTGTAAGAGTGTGGTAAGGAGAGCCATGCCACTCAATCAGGTTACTTAGCTGCTGTTTTGCCATTGGAGAGAAATATCTAGGAGATGAAGAATAATTTACTTAAAGACTTCAAATGCAGTAATACTTCTGCTAACAAAGAGAAAATGGTTTCTAAGGGAAAGAGTATGAACTCTAGTGTTAGATTTAAATTCTTATCCAAGTTATTTGATTTACCAGCCATAATTCCTTGCTCTTTTCTCTAAAAATAAATGTGATATAGTACTTATATCCCAGAATTGTTAGAAAAATTGATGACACAAAAGAGCATTTTACCAGAAAGGAAATAAGAACTCTCTTTCTGTATTCAGTACTTTAGAAAAGCTTGTGAGTAGGAAAATGGTTAGTATTGTAGACGTACTTTTGAACTATACTCCTTTTAGTCTAATTCAGTGGAATTTATCTGAAACATGGAACATTTGCAGGAAAGCTAAGAAAATAAAATACTAGGAAGAAGGAGAGTACCTTTTATATTTTTCATATTTTGTGAAATGTTCTTTTAATCCTTGTGGTATATTAGCCATTAGTGTTTACTGACTGAAGATTTATTTCATCTAATCTAATCAGAGGAACTAAGGTGCCTCTCTTACCACCACCCTTTGGATGTCTCTTATCTCTTAAGCAGTGTTATACTTGTCTTAAAATATCCTTTATCTTGCAAGTTGTTAGGATGAGATCATACGTCTAAGGCATTCAATTTGACATTCAACACAGAACAGCCATCCTTAAGTGGCTATTACTACCACAAGTGCCTGTTGCTTGCTAGGATAAATAATAGTTGTGAGTTTATGCAGAATGTTAATGGGTTCAGTTCAGCTATAGTACCTAAAAAGGTGTAAACCTCTCTACTAGTTTGTTAAAATGTTGCTTGTATTGCTAAACATTTAGTTCAGAAACATTAAATAAATGTTATATTAGTGTTTAATGTGTTAAAATTTATTTTATTTATTGAGCTGTTATCAATAAATGTACGTGAAGCCATCTGCTTATATAAAATTAACAGTTTAAAAATAAATATATTATTTGAGTGAATGCTTTTGTTTTAGCAAAGCTACAACCCTGGAGAAGACCTATGGGCCTGCATGGATAGCCTATGGGCATTCATTTGCTGTTGAGAGTGAGCATGACCAAGCCATGGCGGCCTACTTCACAGCTGCACAGCTAATGAAAGGGTATGACAGAGCATACTGAGTGAACTCCATGGAACGTTTTGATTTTTGTTTTTTGGGTTTCCCCCCCAAGCGAATGAAATGAAAAGATTATTACTGCCAAACTGCTCCTAACAAAACCATTATACTTTTCTTATGTAGTAGCTTGTGATGGTAAAATAACTGGAAGATGGAGGGAAAAAGAAGTTGAGTTTGTCCAGCAGTTTATCTCAGTATGGAAGGAGCTATGAAACTAGCCCAACAGAAGAGATAGAATGAATGTACCCTGAGAGTGTATTTCTTTGGTGAATAGAGCAAGTACTATTATTTCCATTGATTCTTTGACTTCATGCTGGTTATTCATTGTAGAATTCTTTTGTGTGAACAAATTCTGCTGACTGATGACTCTGTCCCTGTGAGGACAGGCAGTGGGAATGTGATAGTCCCTGAGGGTCGACTGCATTTGGACTGCCTGCACTTCTTGGCTCTTCCACTCAGTGCTGTATTATCTTGGGAACAATTACTTATCTTTTTGAAAAATAGAAATAATAGCCTAACTTAATGGTTTATTTTGAAGAATACTCAGTAACATCCACATGAAGACTTCAAACAGTATCTTACACATACAAGGTACTCAATAAAATTTAGCTACTTATGTTCACTGTTAAAATTCAGGGGTAGGGTCAAATATTTATCTATCTTGAATTTCATCTTGTTAGATTTGATCTGTCTGCCTCTGTTATCAGACTCTTTGGCATTCAGTTCCCATGCAGATTACTTAATGGAACCAACTTTATATAGGCATTAAGTTTGATAGGTATGTCTCCTATCTAACTAGTCATCTGTGGAAATACTGTGGGAGACATAACTCCATAATTGTGTTAGTCAGCTTAAGTTGCCATAACTAAATCACAGACTAGATAATTTATTTTATTTTAAAAATATTCTTTTTGGTAATGGGATTTGAACTCAGGACCTTGCGCTTGCCAGACAGATGTGACACCACCTGAGCTATATTCCTGGCCACAGACTGAGTAGTATAAATGGTAAAAATTATTTTCTTATGGCTGTGGAAGGCTAGAAGTTCAAGGTCAAGGTGCTGGCAGCTCCTGGCTTGCAGGTGGCAGCTTCTCACTTTGTCTTCTCATGGCAGAGAACACTATGTCTTCCTTCTACATAGAGCCACCGTATTGGAGGAGGGACCTTCTGAGGCCCTCATGTAACTTTTGCCACCCTTCACAGGCTCTGTCTCCAGTTATAATCACAGTAGGGTTAGTCTTCATGTGTGAATTTGAAGTACTAGAGCATAAACCATGCCACTGGAAATAATCTTCTGGGTTGTAGTCATTTACTATGAGTTTTTCTTAGGAATACATGCTAAGGCATGGTATTTTTTAGTACTCTTGGTGCTAGACATAGTAGTTACTAGTAAGTTCCTAGCTAAGAATCAATGCCAGTAACAGTAAATGACTCAATGTATAGTGTTTTTCCAGTCTAACAAACTTTGTTATTAAATCCTCCTGGTTAAGATAAGCACTAAATTTCATTTCTTTATCAGAACAGCTTTGCATTCATTTTAATTTGGCTATATTTGGATAACTCTTTGACACTGGATAAATATTTTTTAAGTTCCTTTATGATTTTTTTTCTTTGAAATACTTAAGAATGTTTAATTTCCACATGTTTGTAAATGTCCCACATTTCCTTGCAGTTTTGATTTTTCACCGGATTTTCCTGTGACCCTTGTGGGACTGCAGTCCTTCCCTAGGAGCTAGTATAGGACCTGTGTCAGAGACTCCTTCATATACACTTAAGAACTCTGTTCATGTAGTATGCAGGGCTCTGTAGATCTCTATTAGGTTTCATCTTCTGAGTGTCAGTGAAGCTTCCATTTCCTTCTTGCTCTTCCACCCAATTTTTCTGTCCTTTTTTGCAAGTGAAGCATTGACATTTCAACTCTTGATTTTCTGTTTCTCCCTCTGTTGTACCAATTCTTTCATCAAGTATCCTTACCTTTTTTGTTTGATGCTATATAACATGAATATTCATCATAGATTGTCTTTCTTGTCTCTACTAACAGCTTTTTAAAAAATTTTCTTCTTAACTAAAATATTTTATCTAAGTCATACCAGTTCCCCTTTGTTTTCCTGATATCTTTTTCCATCTGCATTAGTCGGCTTTCTAGTATTTTATCAGATTACTAAGAAAAGCAATTTAAAGGGGAAAGATTTATTTGGGCTCCCAATTTCAGAGATTTCAGTCCATGGTTATGTGCGCCATTGTTTCTAGGCCATGATGCAGTAGAGCATCACTGTAGAGGGTGCTTGGGGGAGCAGAGCTGCCCATCTCTTGGCATCCAGGAAGCACAGAGAGAGGCAGTGTGAGAGCAGTGTGGAAAAAGATTTAGCCCTTAAGGGCTTGCTTGCAAGGACCTATTTCCTTCAGCTTGGCCCTGCCTTCTTAATTTCCATCACCTCCCAGGAACCCATCTGATTAGGAACCCATAATTGCGTTATTCTCTTGAGGTCAGAGCCCTTATAAACCTATCGGTTCCCCAAAACTCCCCCAAAACATTACTGCACAGGGGACCAACCGTAGAACACAATGAGCCTTTGGGAAATATTCCAAATACAAAGCCTAACACCATCCTTTAATTTTAACTTGCTCATGTCTTTGAATTTACAGTATGCCACTTGTAAACAATATGCAATTAGATGATGTTTTTCATCTAGTTTTTGTCTTTTCATGGAAATGTTCTATTTCATTTTCTATTGGCATTTAATACAGTTACTTAGGAGGTAGGTAGGATTAGTGTCTGCCATTTTGTTTCTTTTTTTTTGGTTTTTTTGAGACAGGGTCTCGCTTTTGTGGTTCAGGCTGGCCCTGAGCTCAGCCTCAAACTCACATCACAGCAATCCTCCTGCCTCTGCCTCCCGAGTGCTGGGATTACAGGCGTGAGCCACCACGCCCGGCACTGTGGTATGTGGTACTGGTTGCTGCTGGGTGTGGGTCTCCACACCCAGTGTTGTTATGTGGTTACCGGGGAATCGAACCCGGGCCCTTGTGCTTGCAAGACAGGCGCCGGAACCACTGAGCCAACTCCCCGGCCCTGCCATTTTGTTTCTTGCTTTCTATATTTCATGATTTTTTTTTTTTTTCTTTGAGACAGGGTCTCGCTTTGTAGTTCAGGCTGGCCCTGAACTCAGCCTCAAACTTACATCACAGCAATCCTCCTGCCTCTGCCTCCCGAGTGCTGGGATTACAGGCATGAGCCACCACGCCCGGCACTGTGGTACTGGTTGCGGCTGGGCGTGAGTCTCCACACCCAGTATGGTATGTGGTTACTGGGGATTGAACCCAGGTCCTTGCGCTTGCAAGACAGGCGCCAGAACCACTGAGCTAAATCCCCGGCCCTATTTCATGATTTTTTTGTTGTTGTTGTTCTTCTCTTTCTCCATTACTGAATTTATTTGTGTTAAATAGATACTTTATAGAGAAACCACTTTAGTCATCTTTTTCTGCATATGGTATCTGTGTGTGTGTGTATGTGCATACACACATGTATGTGTGTGTAGTAGTGGTTGTCTGGGGGATGATAATTAACAGCTTAAAACAATCTTAATTTTTACTAAGACCAATTTAATCTCAATAGTATACCACATTATCCCAGATTTTATCTGTTTCCTCCTGCCTTCATTGTGCCATTATTTTTCATAAGTTTAAGTTTAGACATTATATGCCTATCAACACAGATTTATAATTATTGTTTTACTCAGTTGTCTTTAATTAGAAGAAAACAATTGCAAACAAAAATACACTATTTTATGATGAGATAGGGTTTGCTTTTGTAGTTTAGGCTGACCCTGAGCTCAACCTTGAATTCACTGCAGTCCTCCTGCCTCTGCCTCCCAAGTGCTGGGATTACAGGCATGAGCCACCACACCTGGCACTGTGCTCTGTAGTTCTGATTGCTGGTGAGTGTGAGTCTCTACACCCAGCATTGTTGTACCAGGATCAAACCTGGGCCCTTGCACTTGCAAGGTAGGCACCAGAACCACTGAGCTAAAGCCCTAGTCTTGTTTTGTTTTTTGAGAAAGAGTCTTGCTTTGTAGTTCAGGCTGGCCCTGAGCTCACTATGTAGCCCAGACTAGCCTCAAAGTAATTCTCCTACCTCTGCCTCCCAAGTGCTGGGATTACAGGTATGAACCACCACATCCAGCATTGTGGTATGTGGTTAGGGACTGAACTTGGGACCTTGCCCTTGCCAGGCATATGTTGGAACCACTGAACTAAATCCCTGGCCCTGTTTTATATTTTCTGATGTAGTTACTTATACAGGACACATTTGTTTGTATGGATTAAAGTTACTATCTAGTGTTTGTTCATTTTACCCTGGAGGACTCTATTATTTCTTGTTGGGCAAGGCTACTGAGGGATCTTTTAATTACCCATCATCATATTTATTACTTACTAATTTTATTTTCATCCTTTTAGTGAATTATGTAGTTTTGTATTTTTTAATTATATTTTTCAACTCTTACAGTTGCTATTCGATCCTTTTAATAATTTCTGTCTCGGGCCGGGGAGTTAGCTCAGTGGTTCCGGCACTTGTCTCACAAGCGCAAGGACCCGGGTTCGATTCCCTGGTAACCACATAACAATACTGGGTGTGAAGACCCACACCCAGCAGCAACCAGTACTACATACCACAGTGCCGGGCGTGGTGGCTCACGCCTGTAATCCCAGCACTCGGGAGGCAGAGGCAGGAGGATTGCTGTGATGTGAGTTTGAGGCTGAGCTCAAGGCCAGCCTGAACCACAAAGCGAGACCCTGTCTCCAAAAACCTGGAAAAAAAAAAATAATAATAATAATAATAATTTCTGTCTCTTCTTTGTTTAGTGAAACGTTCTTCTTGTACTTTAATTTTGTACACGTAGTTCTTTCTTTTTTTTTTTTTTTTTTTTTTTGGAGACAGGGTCTCGCTTTGTAGTTCAGGTTGGTCCTGAACTCAGCCAACCTCCTGCCTCGCCTCAGAGTGCTAGCATTACAGGTGTGAGCCACCATGCCCGGCATGGTATGTGGGACTGATTGCTGGTGGGCATGTGTCACCACACCCGGCAATACTGTATGTAGTTAGTGAGGATTGAACCTTGGATTTACAAGCCCTGAAACCACCGAGCTAAATCCCCAGCCCAATGTACACATAGGTCTTAAAATATGTAATATAGCTTATTTAAGGTTCTTGTTTTTTATGCTTCTTCCACAAATTTCTTTCGCCTTTATTTCCCTGAGTAGGGTTCAGATTGCCTTTGCCTTTGCCTTTGTCTTTGTTTTCATTGAAAATAATATAATGTGGCATTTCTGGATATCAGATTCCCCATCTACCCCAGGATTTGTTGTAGTGAGTTCAGAACCCATTCTGTTGTCTCTATTCCTTGCTCTGTGAGGCCACTGAAGCCACTGCTTAACTAGCTCATTGGCTCTGATCTCCCCTTTGCCTGTGTAGGAACACTGTTCTAACATGCTGCTATTAACCACCTGAATCACCTTTCACTTGTTTTGTACACAGAGCCTTGAGGTCTGAGATGGAGATTCAGCCTCCACAGTGCTTTCCAGTGCATGCTTATAACCTGTGCTTATAGTGGTGCCTTCTGGATCCCAAAGAATGTATCCTCAAGGTCTCAAGGGACATCTTACTCCTTAGGCTTCTTTTAAGGTTTGGTTAGCATTTGTTTGCTCAAACTAGTATAACTACCTCAGGCACCTGCAGTAATAAATAATGCTGCTGGTTGTTTTAAAAAAGTACAGCAGAAGTCTACCTTTTCTCAATGAGAGATCTCTGAGGTCAAATAAAAGAGGTTTGAAGAAGCCAGGGCTACAGGGCAGGTCACAGGTAGCAGCCCTCTGCAGTGCTATAGAAGCTCTGTACTGCTGCTCTCTCCAGTGGCAACTTGATCAAGGGCTGTCCATCTGCTGCCCTTGCTAAAGAGGCTGCTAGGGCAGAAGGGTGAAGTATAAGATGTATCAGCACATACCACAAATATTCTCCTAAAGTTCTGAAAAAGTAGATTTTTATAACATTTATCAATGTTCCTGTTGATTTTATGGATAGATTCTAGAAATGGCAGCTAATTAGTTGCCATTAGTGTAAAATCATATATTATTTAAGAGAAAAAGTAAAAATTGTATTTTCCGCTGTATTTTACAGATGGGATCTGAAGTCTTCAAGTTTCTACTGAATTACCAGCTTTTTGGTATTGAATTTACAAAATTCCTCATGTTTTTAGGTGTCATCTGCCAATGCTCTATATTGGATTAGAATATGGCTTGACCAATAATTCAAAACTGGCTGAAAGATTCTTTGGTCAAGCTCTCAGCATTGCACCAGAAGATCCTTTTGTCATTCACGAGGTTGGCGTGGTTGCCTTTCAGAATGGAGAGTAAGTATCCAAGGCCTCATTTCCTCTGTTGAATCTATAAGTGACATTTTCCTCATCAGAGTTCAGTTGACCAAAGTGACCATGTAGTATTTTTACTTTTAAATGTGTTATTTTAGGAGACAAAAGAGAAAAATACATTCTCCTTTTGGATTTCCTTATAACCTCTAACCCATGTTTTGATTTTCCTTGATCTTGGCTGCTTTAAGTTCTTATACCACAATGTGGCCTGGATATTCTGGGATCCTTAGTTACTCCTGTCAGTTAGGGTTAAACATTCATTTGAGAAGGTTTTCCCACAATTTTTAAAACTTAGTAAAACAGAAAAGTAAAGTGTTAAAATCATCTAATCTCTGGTGTCTGGCTAAGTTGAGCTTTTTCTGTCATATTTGCAAATTAAGTGATTCCGTGTCATACTCAAAAATAACAATATCTAATTCTTTGCATTAGATTATACATAAATTTAAAAACAGTAAATTAGAACTTCAGTGTTGGTGGCTTGTGGAGGTTGTCTAGGTATTTATCAAAAAGAAAGAAGTTGTAAAAATATATACTTATTAATGCCTCCTTTTCTTATATATGTGAGCTTTATATCTATGCATTGGCCTACGCACTGAGATTTTTCTCATCACCCTAAAACTGATACTTAGGTTGTCTTCCGCATTTTCATATATGTACCAGTGGACAAACTGGATCCCCTGAACTTGGAAGAAGGCCACACTCAGCTCTTGCTGTGAATAGATGTCCAACATTTTTGTTGGTGATTTCATGTCAGCAAGCTTAGTAGTCTCTAGGTGGCAGGACTAGAGGTTGTGGCATTCTCCCCATGGAGGTAATGTCAGATGAGCTTCATTCAGGCTGAAACAACTGTGCTGTTGGCCTCAAGCTCAGTGTCAGTAGATCAACAGTGCACATTAAACAAGGTAAGTAACAGAAACACACATGAATCAAATTTATTCATGATCATTTGATGAAGCATTGTGATCAGAGGTTTGCAGAAATCTAAATACTATAAATCTTGAGAATCAAGTCCCCTAAATCCTGAACTTATATAGTATTACTACCATGTTAACCATTTATCTAAATTTTAATTTGAATCATTTTTTTCTCAGCAAATTACCCTATGTAATTTTAATGCTACCAGAAAGAGATGACTCAAAATTTTCTTCCAGTATTTATACTTGCTAATTTTGAATAATCTACAGCCCTTTTCCCCTCCTCTGTTTTTAGATGGAAAACAGCAGAAAAATGGTTTCTCGATGCTTTGGAAAAAATTAAAGCAATTGGAAATGAGGTACTTTATGTAATATCTGTAAATGTACACCTATATGCATCTAACATACTTACTATCAAACGAGGAAAAATAGTGGAGACATAGTCTCCTACCCAGAGAGTAACCTAACATACTTCATAACAAATGCCTTGATGATATAAAATTATCAGATAATTATTTTTCCCATGTTTCGAAAATGAGTTTGTTTCTGATTAAGTGATAGATGTTAAGTGTTTACTTCTTAAAAGGATCTTAGTTGGGTCATGTAGGAGTAGTCAGAATATATGAGATGGTGTTTTGGAACAGAGCATATGCAATGATCAGGTAGAACTTGGTTGGAACTGCTGCTTCTAACAAGTACATCTCTAGACTCTTTAGGAACCTGAGAGGTACCTATAGTTTAGAAGCAGATCCACTTCTATGGCGGCAGCTGTCATTGGAATTGAGACCTTTGGTCGTTGTCTTTTACTGTGTGCTGTACATTTATACATTTGTATATTTGAAGTGTTTGGCTAAGTTCTAGCATATGAGAGGTGCACCTCATGAATTAGTACTATGACACTAGTTTCAACTAGCTAGGATCTGTATGTGCTGGTATTATTTTAAAGTAGTAACAATTTAGACATAGACTTGTATAGGCAAGTGATTTTCATATTGCTATGTTTCTGGTTCCTAGTTTTTTTCATGCATACCTGTCTTGTTTTATTCTGTTCTAGTTTTCTCATCCTAGGATCACACATTCCCATAGGCATCCTTCTTCCTTATGTCCACATCGGTTATCTGCAAGCCCGGTTATCTGCGGGCCCTCTGCAGGGTCAGTGGCCTGACCTAATAGACTCAGCTTTGCTTCTTTTGGTCTCTTATTGTTTATCATCTAAGCTTATTTGTGCGCATTTGTATGTGGATATGAATGTATAAAAGCTGGCTCTTCTTCAACTGAGTCTTAGATGGTTCTGGATGTTGCTAGTGTTTTTCTTCAGTCTGGCCTAAAAGCTAAAAGCTGGTTAGAAGTGCAGACCCTCAGGTCTGCTGAACTCAAATGGCTGCACAGAAAAGTTGCTCCTGAACCACATATAAAATTGAACCTATCTTCTTTCACTGATTCAGAGTCATTTTAGTCTCACAGAAATATAAAATAGGGCTGGGGAGTTAGCTCAGTGGTTCCGGCGCCTGTCTCGCAAACGCAAGGACCCGGGTTCGATTCCCCGGTAACCACATAACAATACTGGGTGTGGAGACTCACACCCAGCAGCAACCAGTACCACATACCACAGTGCCGGGCATGGTGGCTCACGCCTGTAATCCCAGCACTCGGGAGGCAGAGGAAGGAGGATTGTGATGTGAGTTTGAGGCTGAGCTCAGGGCCAGCCTGAACCACAAAGCGAGACCCTGTCTCCAAAAACCTAAAAAAAAAAAAAAAAAAAGAAATATAAAATAATGGTTTTAAGTATGAAACAACATTATTGAAGTATTACAGTGCATTTAAAAGTTGTATAAAAAAATACTATGCGACTTGAGTTATAAACTATAATAGGTGTCAAAATAGTCAAAGAGAAGGAGCCATACCTAAGAACCACTGAAGGCTTTATTTTTATTTACTTGGGCTGTGCTTCTAGGACCAGACTCAGATGAAGTTTAAAAAAGTGACTCGGGAGCACTTGGCTGAAGACATATCCTAAGCACTTAGCTAGACATTGGGTGCCACAGAAACTAGTTGTCTATGTCTTGCCATCATATCTATTGAGGAATGCAGATAAGTAAATCAACAATAGTAAAATCATATGATTGATGAAATAAAATCACCACCTACTTACAAGGGTAGTGTTTAATTCAGACATGAAGGTGGTTAGGCTTTTGGTTATGTTGTACATCTCAGTCTTGAGACATCAGCAAGGCAAAAATGAAGTAGAAGGGTATTTCAGATATAGAGAATGGCATTTGCAAAGGTAGAACCTGATTTAGAGTGGCCTGAGTTTTGAGGTCACAGAGAACATTGAGAAGTAGGACAGGAAGGTTCAGTGTAAGTCATTAAAGACCTTGAAAACTTTGTTAAAGAATTTGCACCTTATCTCAAAAGTATGGGAAAGCAATGACTTTCCAAAGGAGATATCCTACTCAGGCTCTTGTAGGATGGAGGCCTAAGCCAATAGGAAGCTGAGGATTCCAGGCTTGGAGTTATGCCCAGGAGGTAGAATGAACAAGTCTTGGTAGTCTTAGAGGGTCAGGATGACCTGGTTCCCCTAACTGGCTGGTGGGGCACCCAGAGAACAAGATAAGGGAGCTGGAATGGTGAGAGATGAGTTGGTGTAGCATGTTGAATTTAAAATACTTGAAACATTTCTAAGTAGAAATACTTCCTAGGTGACTGGTTATAAAGATGTAGTGTTTCTAAGAGAATCTAGGGTACAAGTGCACAACTGAAACTCAGCATAGATGAGCTTCTTGACAAAATTTTAATTGCAGTGGAGTTCTCAGGAATCCTCTTCTTGTAGAAAAGAAAGATGGCTAAACCAGCAAATGGCCTTGTTTTGTGCTGTAGTAGAGGCATCTGTCATGATACAGGTGCAAAGACCTCCTAGCTGCAGAGGCATGAAATGACGCAGTACAAACAAACCAAACAGTGACATGTGTGGGCTTGATGTTTCTGTTTTAGGTAACAGTTGACAAATGGGAGCCTTTGTTGAACAACTTGGGGCATGTCTGCAGGAAACTTAAGTAAGTAAAACAGAACATTTGCAGAAATATACTTGCAGAAATATACTAAAAGTTTACTTAATTTTAAATAACCTTTGCCATATTTTTATTTCGTGAGATCCTCCAGCTTTCTTGTACTTGGCTGCTCAGATGCAACAAGCATCAAAATCAGTCTATGTTACTATTCCAATAGAACAAAGTTTCTTATGAGTTTATGTAGATGAATATGCATCTTAGAAACTTGGTATTTTACTATACCTAATAATTGTTTTCTTTTATTCCCTTCTTCATCTCTATCCTCCTTGTCTTCTCTCAACAGAAAATATGCTGAGGCATTGGATTACCACCGCCAGGCGCTGGTATTAATTCCTCAGAATGCATCCACCTATTCTGCCATAGGATATATCCACAGTCTGATGGGCAACTTTGAGAATGCTGTGGACTATTTTCACACTGTATGTCTTTTTGTATCCAACTTTAAATCTGATTAATATTTATTACAATTTTTTATGAAAATATCTTTTCTAGGCAATATTTTTCTCACTATTTTAAACTTCTTTAGGCAACCTTATGTTCATTATTTTCTTTGCAGAAAAAAGCATGTGTGTGTTAAGAAATATTAATCAAATTAGAAGAATTGTGAGATTTGTTCTAAGTATGCATTCCGGTGTTATAATATCTAGAGATACTTGTTACTTGGTTCAGCCCAGGTGTCTTGTCTAGGAGGGCAAGTGCGGATGTATCTCTTTACAGTGAAAAGACTTTGACAACACCCAGACTTCTGCTTACAGCTCTTAATAGTTCCTTTAGGTCATGTTAGTAACTACACGGAAACAATTTGTGCATTCATTACAAGACTCTCTCTTTAATACATATACTGTATTTCATTAGAACCAAGATACCATGAGTAAACAAGATGACTACATAAAAGTGTTGCTAATTAAATTTAAGTACAATTTTTTTCTATCATTTATTTATTTGTTTCTGGTTCTTAGAATAAGTACTCTTTTCAACATTTTAGGCAAAATGTGTTTTTTTTTTCCTTGACTCAGAAATCATTCTTTTTTTTTGAGACAAGGTCTCACTTTTGTAGTTCAGGCTGGCCCTGAGCTCAGCCTCAAACTCACATCACAGCAGTCCGCCTGCCTCTGCCTCCTGAGTGCTGGGATTACAGGCGTGAGCCACCACACCCTGCACTGGGGTATGTGGTATTGGTTGCTCCTGGGCGTGAGTCTCCATGCCCAGTATTGTATGTGGTTACTGGGCCCTTGTGCTTGCAGGACAGGTGCCGGAACCACTGAGCTAAATCCCTGGCCCTCAGAAATCATTCTTACACATACAAAAAAAAACAAAGACAAAGACAACAGTTCAGATGTCATCTTCCCACGTTCTTCTATGATCTTTGTTTTCACATGACCACCAAGTCCACTGTGCACAGGCAGGACACTGCAACAGAACTGTGGTCCTAGCAGCAGCAGCAAAAGGAAACCATCATATATAAGAAACACCAAAATTTGAGGAAATATGAGTCTTAGAAGCAGTGAACTGATGATATTTGGAAAAGAGATAAAATATGAAGAAATATACTCTTTTTAGGACAGGGTCTCATTTCGTAGTTCAGGCTGGTCCTGAACTCAGCCTCAAACTCAGCATTCCTCCTACCTCTGCCTCCCAAGTACTAGGATTACAGGTGTGAGCCACCACGCCCGGCACTGTGGTATGTGGTACTGTTTGCTGGTGGGCATGAGTCTCCATGCCTGGCATTGTTGTACATAGTTACTGGAGATTAAACCCAGGCCCTTGCACTTGCAAGGCAGGCACCAGAACCACTGAGCTAAATCCCCAGCCCAGAAATACACTTTTTTAATTCAAATATTTATTGGTACATTATGAATATGCATCATCATTGCATTCAACATTTAGAGTTTGTGCCAGAATATGACATGACTTGATTCTCATTTTTTCCCTTTCTCCCACGCCCTTTAATCACCCACCCCCTATATATATAGACTTTGTTTCCTTTTTTCTTTATTAGTCACATTCTTTTTCTTCTACTTATTTACCCGTACACCCTCTTTCCTTTTAAATATTTTCTATTTCACAATATCAACTATACATACAACTCATTTACATCTTCATTTTCTCATACCAGAGAAAAGATAACGATATTTACACATCTGTGACCTATTTATTTCACTTATGAGGATGTCCTTCAGGTACATCCATTTGAGTATGAATGACTCAATCTTATCGTTTTTATTATTTTTTTATTTTTTTTATATTTTTTAGGTTTTTTGAGACAGGGTCTCGCCTTGTGGTTCAGGCTGGCCCTGAGCTCAGCCTCAAACTCACATCACAATCCTCCTGCCTCTGCCTCCCGAGTGCTGGGATTACAGGCGTGAGCCACCACGCCCGGCACTGTGGTATGTGGTACTGGTTGCTGCTGGGTGTGGGTCTCCACACCCAGTATTGTTATGTGG
>PVIR01001014.1:0-11191 GCA_004026965.1 Petromus typicus | reverse complement strand
AATCTTATCGTTTTTAATGGTAGAATAATACTCCATTCTATAAAAGAACCACATCTTCTTTATTTAGTCTCCTTTTGATGGATATTTGGTTGTTTCCAAGATTTAGCAGTCACAAATTGAACTGCTATAAACATGGGTGCACATATGTCACTGTGATATGAATCTTTTAATTCTTTTGTGTATACCTAGCAGAGCAATGCCTGGGTCAAATGGGGCCTCCAATCCTAGCTTTTTGAGGAATCTCCAGACTGAAGAAATATACTTTTTTTAAAGAAAAATTCATTGCTGATTTTTAAGGGATGAAAAAAAAAAATACAAGTAAAATAAATGGTCACAATTTTCAAACCAGCTGGTCAGGTCTCTGTCTTCCAAAAATAGTGTCCTGATAACAGTACAAACATACCCTGTTCTTAACTCTAGATTTCTTCTCAGCCACATGTACGCTGCTTTGGAAGCCTCTCATAAGCTTTCAGCCTGCTAACACGTTAACAAGGTTGTTAACCTGTTTCCCAAAAATAAGAACCTAACTGGAAAATAATCAGCCTTGAAAACTAGGGATCAAAAACGCCGTCTCCATCCACCTTGCCTTACATGCCATTACAGTGTAACCACTGAGCAGGAGAATAATGAGATATAATCTTCTGCATGACACTGACCATCACCATGGTTAATAAACAGTGGTAATTTTCTGGTTAGGTCCTATTTTGGGGGAAATGAAGAAAACCACTATAGTTCATATGTTGTCTTCCCACGTTCTTCTATGATCTTTGTTTTCACATGACCACCAAATCCACTGTGGTCCACTATGGACCACTCTGTCCACTGCAACACAACTGTGGTCATAGCAGCAGCAGCAACAGGAAACTACTATGTATAAGAAACAAGAGAATTTGAGAAAATATGGATCTTAGAAGCAGTGAACTGATGATATTTGCAAAAAGATAAAATATGAAGCAATACACTTTTTAAAACATAGATCATTGGAGATAAGTTCATACCTGATTTTCAGAGGTTAATTGGAGGTTTTTAGGGGCCTCTGCAGTAGCCAGAATACTAAACTAGTCAAAGTTTAGACAAGTAAATTTTCTGAACTTGTATGACCTTTCAAATATGTGTATTTGGGTACTACATATTTTAACTCTTTTCAGTGATGTGGTTATGACAGAAGACTCAGAGATGTCTGTAGAGATACAATTTTTTAATTTCTTGGAGTAATTTTTCAGATAAGGATAGAATAGTGGTTAACCTCCATGACCCTCACCCACCCTCAGCTGTCATTACCTGGTGCCGAGTCTTATAGTTCTGTCCCCACTTACACGCTCACCCAGATTCCCTAGAATATTTTGAAGTGAATGAATGTGAAATGACTTCTGAACAAGAGTGAAGGGATTACATATTCATAATCATTCTGAATCTTTTTGGCAGGCCCTTGGTCTTAGGCGAGATGATACATTTTCTGTTACAATGCTGGGTCATTGCATTGAAATGTACATTGGTGATTCTGAAGCTTATATTGGTAAGGTTTTAATCGTTCTTCCTGGCTGTATATCTCATTTTTTAAATTATTGGATTTTTTTATCGTGTTTCTTTAATTCTTGTCAAGATTCCAAGTTTATCTTTTCTGCCATTTAGCCCAGATTTGTTAGAACAATGCATAGGAATCAGTGAACTGAGTACTTGCCTTGCACAGAACACTGTGACCAGAATATGTGCAAAGCATGTGTTAGAGAAGAGTCAATCTCAGTACATGCTGGAAGGAAGAACCTTAGGGATTAAAAAAAAAATAAACAAAAAGGCTCTAGTGTTTCTGTTTATAATATAGGTATAGCAATATTTTAACATTTCAGAGGAACATTAGGATGCCTTGTGTTCACAAATAGTGATATGTCTAATTCTTTATTTTTGCAAGGATAAATGGTAATAGGATAAGTCTTAGTGGAGCTATGGGCATTCCCTTAAGTTTAGCTAGATGAGGGGTTAAAGCTTGAGATTTGGGCTTCAGGGTGGGCAGAGATTTTTTTTTTTAGAATGTAAAACCTTAAGAGGAAAAGGTGATAATTTAAACTTTAATAAAATTAAGAACTGTGAATTTAAAACACCATTAAGAGAGTGGAAGGCATACTATAGACTGGGAAAAGTGACTGACTCAAACTAATTCATATCTGAAACATGAAAAATCCTGCAGGATTCTTTTTTTAAAAAAAAAGATTAAATAGGGCTGGGGAGTTAGCTCAGCGGTTCCGGCACCTGTCTTGCAAGCGCAAGGGCCCACGTTCGATCCCCGGTAACCACATACAATACTGGGTGTGGAGACTCACGCCCAGCAGCAACCAGTACCACATACCACAGTGCCGGGCATGATGGCTCACGCCTGTAATCCCAGCACTCGGGAGGCAGAGGCAGGAGGATTGCTGTGATGTGAGTTTGAGGCTGAGCTCCGGGCCAGCCTGAACCACAAAGTGAGACCCTGTCTCAAAAAACCTAAAAAAAAAAAAAAAATTAAAAAGATTAAATAATATGATGAAAATGGCCAAACATTGAACAGGAGCATCACAAAAGATGTCCAGGAAGTTATGAAGCACATGAAGGTTTTCATTCAAAAAAATGAAATTGACTTCAAAGTGAGTGATAGCTGTATACCCTCCAGAAAGTGTGAAATTAAACATGGGTGATATGTTGGCCATACCAACATATAAATGGGGAAACTATTGAGCATGTCTTCTAAGTTACCAGTTACCTGTTGCTATGTAACACAATACTCTAAAGCTCTGTGTCTTCAACCAGTAATGTGCACAATGTTTAGAATTCTCTAGGCTGAGTGCTTTATGCTGGCCTCACCAGGGCTACACATGGAGCTATGGGCAGCATGCGCAGTGGGTTCCTGGTCTGCGAAGGTCTCATCATGAGTGGAACTCAGCTGAGATTTCCAGGCCTCTTTATATGGCTTTCACCCCAGGCTTTTTCATATGATGGCCTCTAGAAATCTAAAGAACAAGAACAAAAGCTTCAAGACCTCTTGAAAGTTGAAAATCTCATAACAACCCTTCTGTCACATTCTGTTCATCAAAGCAAATCATATAATTAAACCATAAAATCTTGGAAGGGGCTGCCCAAGCGCAAAGAAGCTGAGGGTTCTGATAAACCAGGATGCTAACTATACTGATTTTAAGACATAACGGTTCTCCTTCAAGTGAGTCCAACAGAAACTGGTACCTCTCTGGGCTAAAAGTCATATGCTAGGTTGTTACAACTTTATTCATAATCGTCCCTAACCGGAAATGACCCAAATGTCCAAAGAACAGAGGAACAAGCAGCATACTATACAATTAAAGACTGATTACTGAATCCTGAATCCTGGCTGAATTCCAAAGAATTGGCAAAGGGAGTAAGTGCTAGTTTTTCCATTTATAACAGGACTGATAATCAAAACTAAATGGTAGTTATGGAAAAGTCGGAATGATAACAGTCTCAGGCTGAGAGCCGGGAGTGCTGGCCAGGAATGGGCAGGGTGCACACGTTACCAGACAGTGCTTCATGCTTTTCTCTGGTTACAAAGAATACCTGTGTAGGAGTTCATCCAGCTAGGAACCTAAGGGGAAGCAGACTTCATTGTTCATTTTGTAGCTCAGTTCGTGAGAGAAGTTCTTGTACCATGAAGACCTGGGGTAGATATCTTAGCTCTGTCACTCAGTAGACTCTTTGACTTTGGAGAAGATAAGAGGCTGAGCTTCATTATTTGATCATGGAGTCATGAGTCTCAAATGTAAAACTAAGCAAAGGCTGTAGTTGCCATAGTGAATAAGACATTTTTCCTTCCCTTGAAGAGAGTCTCATTGAGATTTCCAAGTTTCCACACACTGCTTAGTATTTTTACTTTTAGAAGGTTTGCATGTTATTTACCAAAATATGTAATCCTGAAAGCAATTAGTTTAAACTATGTAGAATTGTCATTTATGTCAGAAATCATTGAACCTAGGATGTAACCAGATCACGTTCTTAAGGCCTTTGCATGTGGAAACCTCCACTGTGGTTCCTATGAACATAAGGTTACTGCCTATGATTCCCAACAGATGTACCACTGACAATTCTTGGCAGTAACAGCAGAGGCAAATTTTACGTATAGGCTTCTTCAGTATTTGGGTTTTGGGAATGGGCTAGCTTAGTCACACATGGGTGCCTCAACTACATGTGCTTCTAAAGGTTTCCACAGTGAAAAATAAGGAGGAAACTGTTTGAACTTTGAATATTCTGGTCTGTACTTAAGTTCTATTGCATTTAAATGGTAGGAAAATTGTGTGTAATGATAAAAGCAGCAGTTCAGTGATAGAATTTAGTTTATTCTAATTGTGTTATTTCTTTTTAGGAGCAGACATTAAAGACAAATTAAAGTGTTATGACTTTGATGTACATACGATGAAGACACTAAAAAACATTATTTCACCTCCGTGGGATTTCAGGGAATTTGAAGTAGAAAAACAGACTACAGAAGAAACAGGACTTGCACCATTGGAAAACTCCAGGAAGACTCCAGATTCCAGGCCTTCCTTAGAAGAAACCTTTGAAATTGAAATGAATGAAAGTGACATGATGTTAGAGACATCTATGTCAGACCACAGCACGTGACTGCAGACAGTGGTCCTGGGCCAGCTTATGCTGGTTTAGGTCAGTATTCCCTGCTGCCCTTGCCACATTTAAGAATTTCTTTCTGACATGAAACCAAACTTCATCTCTGTATTTAGGACCAAAGGCTGCCTTGAGAGACTGAATAACACACCTTGCAGCAGATATTCTGAGTCTCTGAACTACAAAATAGTTATGACTATTGGAATAAAAAAGGTAAACCATTGTTATGTCTTATCTTTTTCAGTAACCTTTTACTTTGAACAAATTTTAATTTGCAGAAGAGTTGCCAATATGGTAGAGAGCTTCTACATGTCCTTTGCTAGGTGGTGGCACATTGCTATTAACAGAGCCCCAGTGTGCCCAGTGGCTCTTGTCCTATCCCAGCATCCTGCCTGTGTTCATTCATCACATCTATTTTGTGAGTTTGGCTGGGATGATGTCTTGAACTTAGCTTGTTTTCATGACATGTTCCTCCTGAGTTTGGTTAAATGCCAAACAGGTGAAGCACCTTTTTCATCACAGGTGATACTGACCTGCTTGGTCACAGTAGTACCACGGAGGCTGGCTTCTGCTGTCAAGTTTCTGTCTTCCCCTTTCTCAGCTCTGTGGGGCAAGGAAGTTATACCTTAGCTCCTGTGGAGGCAATGTCCATTGTATTCCTTCTTGAAGATATGTCTCCTCTCTCCCACATAAGGATTCAGTCATTTATCAGTGTGAACTCATGAGCACTTATGTCATATTTTGAGTTATAAGCCTACCCAATATTACTTATTTTATAGTTTAAATTGTTCAGTTTTGGCATTGGGAGCTTTTTCAGCTTGACTCTTTTGACATCCCTTTGACATTCATTTAGTTGTTTTCCTATTTTTTTATTGTAAAATCAAACATATGTAACATAAACTATGGAGTTTGCAATTATACCAGTACAGTATAGTAACAGGGTCAAAGGAAGGAGGAGAAATACATGGGGATTCTGTGCTTTCAACAGGCTTCCCAGTGTTTCCTGTTTTTTTTTTTAGTTTTCCTGTAAACCTAAAACTGTTCAAAGAAATATATCTACTAATGAAAACACACACATGCGTAGAAATACAAAATGCCTCTTAACCATTTTTAAGAACAGAGCTGAGTGGCATTAATTACATCAACAATGTTGTAGCACCATCTCATTTCCAAAATTTTGTTATCACCTAGAACAGAAACTACTCATTAAGCAGTAACTCTACACTCCTTCCTTCACACCTCAGGTAATACCTTTTTGTCTCTAAAAGTTTGCCTGCTTTGTGTATTTCATTTTAGTGAGTTCATAGGATATATTTCCCCCTGTGTAAGCTATACTTAGAATACTATTTTCTTTCCTTTTTTTTGTTTTTTAGGTTTTTTTTTTTTTTTTTTTTGGAGACAGGGTCTCACTTTGTGGTTCAGGCTGGCCCTGAGCTCAGCCTCAAACTCACATCACAGCAATCCTCCTGCCTCTGCCTCCCGAGTGCTAGGGTTATAGGCGTGAGCCACCACGCCCGGCACTGTGGTATGTGGTACTGGTTGCTGCTGAGTGTGAATCTCCATGCCCAGTATGGTATGTGATTACCAGGGAATCGAACCCAGGCCCTGCGCTTTCAAGACAGGTGCCAGAACCACTGAGCCCATAGAACCCCGGCCCATAGAATACTATTTTCAAGATTTACCCATTTTTTAGAATTAATCAGAACTTCATTCCTTCTCATAGCTGAATACTACCTTATATTCACATTTTGTTTATCCATTCATCTGCTAATAGACACTTGAGTTGTTTCCACTTCTAGCTGTTGTGAGTGTTGCTGCTGCTGTGAACATAGTCATACAAATACATGAGTCTGTTATTTCTTTCAGTATATACCTAAGACTTATCTTTCTGGGTCATAGGATAATTCTATGCTTTACTAAGGAATTGCTACTGTTTTCACAGGAGCTACACCCCTTTATGTTCCACCAGCACTTTACATAGGCTCTGGTTTTTCTGTCCTCATCAACACTTGTTAATTCTCACTAGTTTTTACTGAGTTAACCTAAGATCTGGTGATACTGAACATGGTTTCATTCAGTTGACATTTTTATGTCTTTGGAGATACTTATTCAAGTACCTTGCCTAATTTTAAGTTGCCTTTTTAATTCTCTTTTAATGAGACTTATTCTATTTTTTGTTTCATCGACTATCCCTTTGATGTTACATTTAGTCAGAAACCATTGCCAAATCCAAGGTCATGTAGGGGCCAGGGAGTTAGCTCAGTGGTTCCGGCGCCTGTCTTGCAAGCGCAAGGGCCCGGGTTCGATTCCCCGGTAACCACATAACAATACTGGGTGTGGAGACCCACACCCAGCAGCAACGAGTACCACATACCACAGTGCCGGGCATGGTGGCTCACGCCTGTAATCCCAGCACTCGGGAGGCAGAGGCAGGAGGATTGTGATGTGAGTTTGAGGCTGAGCTCAGGGCCAGCCTGAACCACAAAAAAAAGTGAGACCCTGTCTCAAAAAAAAAAAAAAAAAAAAAATCCAAGGTCATGTAGATCTTCATGTAACTCTTCATCTAAACTCATAAGGTTAGATCTTTGTTCCCTTTTGAGTTCATTTTTGTTTATGGTGCTATGTAAAGTTCCAACTTCATTCCTTTGCAAATAGTTATCTAGTTTTCCGAGGATTGAACTTAGAACCTTGCACTTGTGAGGCAGGTTTGGTACCACTGAGCTACAATTTTAGCAAATGATGTAACTGAGTATTCAAATTTGTCTTTTTTTTTTTCTTTCTTTCTTTTCATGTGTGTGTGTGTGTGTGTGTGTTACCAGGAATTGAACTCTGGATCTTGTGCTTACCAATCAATGTGGTGCCATTGAGCTACATCCCTGGCCCTGTTTGAAATAAATTGACCAAAGATTTGAGAGTTTACATTCAACCTCTGAATTGTATTCTTTGGTTTATGACTATCTTTATGCCCTACAGTACTTTGATTACTGTGGTTTTGTGTAGGTTTTGAAATCAAGCAGTGTGAATCTAACTTTGATATTGTACAAGGTTTTAGGTGTTGTAGTACCCTTCAGTCTTCATGTGACTGTTAGATAGTGGGTTTTTCTCCATTTTTGCTTAAACTGCCCTTGAAATTTTGGTAGAGTGCTTTGAATCTGTCACTTTGGAAAGTATTCTCTTTTTTTTTTTTTTAGGTTTTTGGAGACAGGGTCTCACTTTGTGGTTCAGGCTGGCCCTGAGCTCAGCCTCCAACTCACATCACAATCCTCCTGCCTCTGCCTCCCGAGTGCTGGGATTACAGGCGTGAGCCACCACGCCCGGCACTGCTATGTGGTACTGGTTGCCGCTGGGGTGAGTCTCCACACCCAGTATTGTTATGTGGTTACTGGGGATTGAACCCAGGTCCTTGCGCTTGCAAGACAGGCGCCGGAACCACTGAGCTATATCCCCGGCCCGAAAGTATTCTCTTTTTAACGGTATTAGTAAGTATCCCACTGTATGATCACATGGTATCTTTCTATATATTTAGATCACCTTTAATTTCTTTCAGCAATTAGATAGCTTTGATTAAATTTATTTTTTAGATGACTTCGTGGATGGAATATTCTTAGTTTCCTTTTTGATAACTTGTTCTAACATGTAGAAATACAACTGATCTCTTTGTGTTGATTTTATATCCTTTATTTGTCTACTAGATTTAGAGTATGTGTGTGATTATAGTGAAGAGAATTCGCTAAGGTCAGCCTTCTTGTTTCTGATCTTAGGTAGAAAACTTTCAGTCTTTTACCATATGAAGTTTGCTATGTTCTTTCACAGAAACCTTTCTCATGTTAAAGTTCTCTGGTATTCTCAGTTTATTAAGTGATTATTATGCTGAAGGAGTGTAGATCCTGTCAGATCTTCTTTTTGGATGGGTTGTGATAGTATAATGAGTTCAAGGATTGCAGGACTAAACAATAAAAAGATGTAACCACAGTTTGTAGTCCCATCTTCAGGCCTCTCTTTGGGTGCTGTAAGCGTTTAACCAGGAGGGTTATATTGATTCTGGTAGTATTGTGCAGCCTAATGGTTGGTTGGTGGCAGGGCCAACCTCTGGAACTGCTTACTCTGCCACTTTCTTTGACTTTGTTCCTCTGTCTTTTAAAATTATAGCTAGGCGTTTTGGTATTACGGTGTTAAGTGCTGAGAATCATATGAGATTAGTTACAATACTTATTTAATTTAAGCTTTTAAAGGTTCAGTAATCCAAGCTGACAAACTCAGCTGACTCCTAAACACAACTCTGTGACACTTTAAGCCAAAAGAATTGAGTAAGTGCTAGTGCCAAATTATAATTTTGTTCATAGAAAATAAATTGATTTACTGTGTTTTGTAAATCATACGTTCTTATGTGTAGATGATAAAGAATTTGAGTTTCCCTACCTTTGTCTTACTTATTAATGATATATCCTTTTAACTGTTAGGTCCTCTCTCCATTTTTACTTAATCATTTTAGCATCTTTTGCACTTTCTCACATAGTAATAGACTGGAAATGGGATTTGTGTGAAATAAGCAGGTGATTATTAGGAATAATAACTCTTGTAATATGGAGGCTGCTATTTTGTAGGCACGTGTGAAATCAGCCCTGGGAGATCTGATTGAAATGCCCCATTGTTTGGAGTCCAGAAAAAAATTTTTTTACCTAGATTTATACTTTTGGCTATGATTCATTTTGTAAAAAAAAAACTGTTAACATTTTTGTTTGTAAAAGAGTGTCATGAGACCATTTTAAGCATTTTTAAAAATCTCTTCACTGAAATTAGAAAAGAAGTCTTGCTGTGATTCCTAGGTGGTAACTGTGTAAGTAAAGAACAGTCTACCCTTGTGGTCACTCTTATCCCACTTATGCCAGATATTAACATTTTAAAATTTTTGTATGAAACTCATATGTTCCCTAGAAATATTCAAGGAACAAGAATTTGAAGAGAAGACATTTCATTATATTCCACTGAATGGGCATTCCAAAAATGGATCATGAAGCATTGATGGGTTAATATGGCTTGGACTGTGTTTTGTTTGTTGACAGTCCTTTGTTTCAAACTCTTCTAGTCTCAGACTCAGCAGAAACATTGTCCTGTGTCTTCATAGAAAAGAAATGTTATAATTATTACAAAATATTTATATACAGCACTGTTACCAACTAAGTTATTACACAGAGATGAACTTTCCTAGCAACAAAATGCTCTCTCAAACACCAAGACTTTTAATCTTTACCTATCTAAAACACCCTGTTTTGTGCCAGCTCATCACAGTGAATGTTGGGCACTGCCATAAGCACATGTGGTAATACACTAGTGTCTTTCTGAGTCTTCATTTTCTTTTAATGGCTTTTTTATTTCTTCTCTCCATTATGTGATTGTTTTTTATGACTTCTCTTTCTCTAGCTGGGGCTAGAAAATCTAAATACTGAACTTGAAATAATGAAAAGATAACTAAAGTGTAAATAGTCTGTTCATGAAGTGTTGAATGTTTTCACATTCACTTTACAGACAACACTGAGAACCTCTTACAGTTTCTTAGATATATGGGTGTGTCTTACTAGTGAGATTGGCACTTTTTAAAGACTTGACAAAGCTACAATTCAGATTGGCAACTGTATGAACACCAGTGCTCAAGCTACAGAATGTAAGTAAGTGATGTGTCATTGTACCACCAAATATTCTTTCTATCATACCCAGTACTCCAGGAACTCACAATGATGCAATTTAATTCCCCAGCATTATCCCCTCCCCTAAAAAAGAGATCCTAGTCAATTGTAAAGCGGCTGTGCCATCATCTTCAAAGAAGAAACTGGAAATGTTATGGTCACCAGCCCAAGACACTGTCATCTATACTTAGGGAACATAATGTGCTCTCCCAGAGCCTATCCATGGACAGAAGTATTCAGTTAAGTGAAAGTAACATTTCTATATTCATCTGACACTTGGAGATTTTCAAGCAGGAATGTAAGTCCTACATAGGGGCTGTAGTTTGTACACACATGTTATAATAAAAAAACAAAAGTATAGCAAAAGTGTGGTGATGTACACTTGTAATCCCAAC
This sequence comes from Petromus typicus, assembly GCA_004026965.1. Lineage (NCBI taxonomy): Eukaryota > Metazoa > Chordata > Mammalia > Rodentia > Petromuridae > Petromus > Petromus typicus. The sequence goes on along the minus strand of PVIR01001014.1, from coordinate 489 downwards.
ACTCAAGAGGCTGGGGCAGGAGGACTGTCATAAGTTCAAGGCCATTCTGAACTACACAGCAAGAAGCTGTCTCAAAAAAAAAAATTTAGAAATAAAGGAAGCATTATTTATATATGTTAATGATGTGTTTTAAATACATCCAAAGACAATTTCTCTTCAGTGTAACCCAGGCATATCTATTACAGGGTTGAAGTTTAGATATATAAAGTTTTGAACCAGTATAAAGCAAAGCATTTGAGCAGGCTGGGTAGTAAATGGGAAGATGTATTTTCTTTTTTTTTTTTTTAGGCTTTTGGAGACAGGGTCTCACTTTGTGGTTCAGGCTGGCCCTGAGCTCAGCCTCCAACTCACATCACAATCCTCCTGCCTCTGCCTCCCGAGTGCTGGGATTACAGGCGTGAGCCACCACGCCCGGCACTGTGGTATGTGGTACTGGTTGCTGCTGGGTGTGGGTCTCCACACCCAGTATTGTTATGTGGTTACCGGGGA
>PVIR01001013.1:110278-140066 GCA_004026965.1 Petromus typicus | reverse complement strand
GTATGTCCATTTAAGTAGAAATGATTCAAACTTATCATTTTTTATGGCAGAGTAGTACTCCATTCTGTAGAAGAACCACAGCTTTTTTATCCAGTCTCCAGTTGATGGACACTTGGGTTGTTTCCAAGATGTAGCAATCACAAACTGGGCTGCTATAAACATGGGTGCACATATGTCACTGTGATATGAGCCTTTTAATTATTTTGTGTATATACCTAGCAGGGCAATGGCCGGGTCAAATGGGACCATCAATCCTAGCTTTTTGAGGATTCTGCAAACTGATCTCCACCGGGGTTGTACGAGTCTACAGTCCCACCAACAGTCGAGAAGGGTTCCTTCTTCTCCGCAGCCTCGCCAACATTTGCCATTGGCTGATTCTGAGATGGCAGCCATTCTATGTGGAGTGAGATGAAATCTCAATGTTGTTTTCATCTGCATCTCTCGAATGACTAATGATGTTGAGCATTTCTTCATATGCTTCTTAGCTGCTCTTACTTCTTCCTCTGAAAAAATCTGTTCATTTCAGATGCCTATTTTTGAATTGGGTCATTAAATTTGGGTGGGCTGATTTTTTTGAGCTCTTTATATATTCTAGATAATAGCCCTTTATCTGAGGAACAAACATCTATTATTCTTGAATAGTGATATTTTTAAAGTTTTGTACTCTACCTTTTCTTTTTACGTTCATTTCTCAATATATTATCTAATTTTGTTGGCTGGTAACCTCTAGAACAATTTATAATCAAATATTTATAGCAAAGTTTGTTAGTTGGATATGATTTTGAAAAAGATGTTTTTAATAATGCCTCAGTTAGCATAAATATGCCATTCTGCATGCATACATTCACAGTTACATTGAAATCATAGTATTTAACTTCTTCAATTTTCATTATCTTGTTAGGATGTGTACTTGCAGTAGTGTAAATACCTCCCAGGACCTGTTACATGTAGATAGCACATCTGAATTCTTTCTCATCCTCTTTTTTTTCTCCCTCTTCCATCTCTTGTTTCCCTTCTCTTTTCCAAAAGATCTCTCTTATTTCCTATTATCTACCTTTTCTTTAGCTCTTTATTGATATTTTAGTGTTCTCATAGAGGTATGTAATGATTCTACAAAATAAGGAGAGATATTTTATTTTGTTAAGTGTATTTTTTATACTTAGTGAGATGTATATACCTGTTTTGATTGGCTAAATCTGTTAGTTGTGTTTTTAGCTCTCTTAGTATTAAACTTTGCTAATGCTCCAGGAATGGGCTTCACTTACTTTACTTTCTGTTTAATAAAAAGCTAAATTTTGTTATTTATTTAAAGAGTTTTATCACAATTTGCTTAAAGAAGTTATTCTATAGTTTTCATCTGTGTACACATCTTCAGTGGGATTTAGAGATCAGTCTGAACATGTACTCATTACCCATGTTCTGAAGAACTGAAATATAATTGTAGTTATCTGTTATTTGACATTTTTGAATAATTCCCTTGTGAAGCCATATGGCAACAGCCATTAGGAAACTTTATCTCTCAAATGGTAAATGATCTATAAATTTTTCCAGAAACACATCCTGGGGTCAGTTTTGTTGTTTAAATTTCCCCTAAATAGCATCTATTTTCCCCCATTTATTTAATCTATGCTTTCTTAATCTTAAAAGTTAGAAATTAGTTTTTTCTACTAATACTGAATTAATTCAACTAATATGTCTGTGGTTTAATAGGTTATTGTCCTTGATAAGGTTAAATAATTATTAATCCTTTACATGCATATTATCAACTTAATTCCAAATAAAGAGCAAAGGAATTTTATTGGTTCTATTATTTAACAGCTTATACTTAATTAAATTTTGCTTTTACTTTTAGTTGGCATTTCTTTCCTCACATTTGTGTTTGCTATTATTATATATTATGTTTCTTCTGTGTACTACCAACCCCTCCAGTACCTCATTAGACTATAAATGGTATCTTTATATTGTATAATTTTCTAAATCACTTCATATATGTCTGAGAAATTGTTTCCCTATGGGAAAATAATTTATTTCTTGTTATTAACTTCCATTTTGTTGAATTGAGGTTATATTATTTTTATTCTATGGAATTTATTAAGATCACGTATGAGCCCCAGTATATGATGAACTAATGAATATTATTTAGAAATTTGAAAAGAATATATATTTGCCTTTTCTAACTCTCATTTCTGGGACAAAAACTCAACACCCAAAACTGAAGGAGAAAAGTTAATTTTAACTCACAGTTAGTAGAGGTTTCAGGCCTCAGTCGGTTGGTTCCAAGGAAGCACAACATGAAAGAAGAGCCTGTAGAGGAGAAACAGTCCGTGGGCGGCAGGCAGGAAGCTGCAAGTATGAGCACTCCTTTCTCTCTATACTCGTTCCAGGCTAGAAGTCCATTGATTGGTGCCTCACACCCCCAGGTGGACCTTCTGTCTTCAGTCAAATCATTTAGCCACACCCTAAGTGGATTAGGCAACCCTAGATTTGCAGACTAATCCTTCATCCCCAAACCAAACACTCATCATCTAGCTGCCTCCCAAAAGTCCCACCAGTGAGCACACAAAACTTTAGGGAAACATCTAGACACAAGCCATCACATAGATGTCCATATTCATTAAATCAAGAATATACAGGACTGGAGGTGTAGGTAAGTTAATGGTAGAACACTCCCAAGGCCCTGGGTTCAATCTCAAGCACTGATAAACAAAAATATTTAAACGAATTATATACTAATGCCCATAGTATTAGACTGTTAAATGACTCTATTTGCTTTTTTAAATTTATTTATGTTTTCTGTGTGTTTTTATCTCTGTCTTTTCTGTGGAGTTTGATCCATTTTTTTGATACTACTATGCTTTTATCTTCTTTTCTTTTTTGAGTTATAGACAATATTGAATATAGCTTTGTTCATTTGCAGACTTTTATCCAATACTGATATCATTGTATTGAAAATTTTTGTTTATTTCAGAATATTTTGTTTTACAAATAAGCCAGTATCATACATTTTCTTTTAATACTTTAACATACATGTCAGCCAACATTAGTTGACTTTTCATATTCTGCACTTAGATTACACTGTTTTTATTTTTATGACTTTTGACACAGTTCAGTTTGATTTTTCTTACATTATGAAAGTTTTCTAAATTTAAAAAATTCGAGATAGAGTCTCACTAGGTAGCTCAGGCTGATTCTGGACTTCTTAAATGACCTAGATTGATCTTGAAGTAATGATTCTGGTGCATCAGTCACCTGTAGGTTGGGATTACAGATATGCACCATTCCATCCAGCTGATTTCTAGTTTTCATACACTTCAAATGACATAACAAATTTATACTTCTCTTTTATGTAGCTTTTTAATAGACAACGGTATGATTTGATATTTCTTCTTTTAACCTTCCTGCTTTTAGTTAATTTCTGTTTTTTATTTAGCACTGTATCCTTAAAAGTTGTATTGATTTTGTGTATATAAAGGTTGATGTGGGCTAGGGATTTAGCTCAGTGGTTCTGGCGCCTGCCTTGCAAGTGCAAGGGCCAGGGTTTGATCCCCTGTAACCACATACAACAATGCTGGGCATGGAGAACCACATACTACAGTGCCAGGTGTGATGGCTTATGTCTATAATCCCAGTACTTGGGAGGCAGAGGCAGGAGGATTGCTGTGAGTTCAAGGCTGAGCTTAGGGCCAGCCTGAACTACAAAAATGAGACCTTGTCTCAAAAAAAAAGTTGATGCAGCCCTTTAATCTGCCATTTTCTAATATACTTTCAGTTATGCTCAGTTTTACATTCTCAGGGTAGTTATGCTTTTATTATATGAGTAAAATACTCTTCGTCTGAAATGTTAATGATCACAAGTGTTTGAGATCTGGGAGTTTTTTCAAAATTTTGAATATTTGCACATACCTAAGAAGAACAATTGGGATTCAAGTCTAAACATAAAAAATTCACTTATATAAATTTTATACACATAATCTTAATTTTATGGGACATTTAAATAATTTTACATATAATAGAAATATGAATACATTGAGCCAGAATAAAACAAAGACATAACTGTCTTTAACACCTATGTGGATAATCTGTGGTTGTTTGGCACCACTACTGTTCCTAACTCTCAATTTGTATGCTAATGATAAGCACTTCTTTTCTTATACTTAATCACATAAGGATATCTAACAAATGACACACCATCAATACAGTGAAAAACCATAGAATTTATACTTCTAAATTCTCTAGGAGATTTCATGATTATTTTTCTGTATATTGGTATACATTTGGATAAATTCCAAAGTGACATGTCAACTACTTAACAACCAGTGGTCAAACACTTAATATATTCTGAAAATTATTTAAGGTGCATTCAATGTGTGTCACTTACAATTGTATGTGCCAAATAGTAATATTATTATCCACAAGGATACAGAAATAGAGCAAGGAGATGTAACTTGTTCTAGATTATGGACCTGCTTAGCTTCAGTTCTCATATGACTCTAGATCGTGTCTCACTTCCATAGTGCTCTTCTGTCTCCAGAGGGTAGCTGCTTTGAATCCTTGTGCTCATATGAATACTCATGATATGAATTAAGATAAATATATAGCTATTTTAACATATTTATACTTCATAGAAAATAAGCTAGAAGTTTGTTTTTAAAAGAATATTTTAAATTTATCAGTACATTTTAGATATACAGTATGATGACATTCATTACTAGCATCTTGCACCTGTATGTGACATAATCTTAAATCATGGACACAACTTAGCTGTCTCCAACACATGACTAAATGAAGAAGGTAGTGATTTTACAAAAGAGAGTGCCCTCAGCTATAAAGAATGATAACACAGACATTTACAACTAAAATAAAGAAGAGCATTTCTTAACCCAAACTGTTTTCCAGATGGTTTTATGTAGAACACTCAGTTCATGATACATGAAAAAATCTTTTTGGGAAGTTTGTATTACATTTTCTAATAGTAATTTTGAGACAAACAAAAGATTCCTTTATTTCCCTGAATGTTCTAGGCCTATCTTCAAATGGAAGAAATGGCTTTGAATGAAAAAATGAAAAAGTAGTTTGAAGAAACAAACCTCAATTTGCACACCGATATAAATCTTGCTTAATCTCTGTGTTACTGTAATGGCAAGCACTGTCAGGGCAAGATTTATATGCAGACTTCCAGAATGATAAATTTCCAAAAGGAAATTTGGCCTTATCATCTGGCTAATACTTTAGTGCCAGGAGAGCAAATCTGCATGAAGAATTTACTCAAAGCAGGAATTTGTTTGTTGACTGCAGATCCCTTGAGAAGAGTAAAGTTGTTTACATGATACAAATACTTAATGACATCAGGCTATGCATACCCAGCCCCCATCCATCACTGGAAAATGCAAGTGGAGTTTCTGAGTGTGAGCATGTTCTCTGGGGAGCATGATTCCTCTAGGTGATTCAACTTTGATAACATCCTCTCTGTCCATTAGCTCCCTTCCATGGAAACACCAATATTAAGAGTTGTAAATGCAGCATATATAATGTGACAATCACATCTTCATGGCACAAGAAGCTTTTTGTGTACTTTGAAATCTTAAATACTCATGAATAAATCTCAAAAGACCCTTGTTGAAATTGCACCTAAATGGAAATTGAATATTATGAATATTTGCAATTATCTGAAAGCATGAAATGTAAACTGCATCAATTTTCAGAGAGCATAGAGTTGAGTAAAATAAGAAAACCTATCCAATAGTTTTACAGAAGTTTTCTTCCATTCTTTGTATTTTGCTAATATTCCTGTGAAAGCAATATAATGATAGTCCACCAAGAAAAGATCACACGTGTTACTGGTAATGATATATTTCTTACTAACAAATAAAAGCAAAGAGGAATACAATCTTATAAAAATATGATAATACACATGCAATGAACATTTATTAGTTTGTTTTCAGGGCATAGCCCAGTGGTAGGAAATACGTTCGTCCTCTTCTACAACTGTCAGCACTGTCTTTAAAATTTCTGCCTGTATGTGCCAAATAGTAATATTAGTATCCACAAGGATACAGAAATAGAGCAAGGAGATGTAACTTGTTCTAGATTATGTACCTGCTCGGCTTCAGTTCTCATATGACTCTAGACCATGTCTCACTTCCATAGTGCTCTTCTCTCTCCAGAGGGTAGCTGCCAAATAGTAATGAGTTGCTTTTGCAACTCAACTTGCAGACTCAAGGTGCTGGAAATATTGTGCTTCCTACCAAGGCTCTGGGGTGAAATGCTTCCTATGCTCTCCAAGTTCTCCAGGCTGCAGGTATCCCAGACATGTTGCTGCACAATTCCAGCCCCTGCTTCTGGCTTGCTGTGCCCTTCTGTCTGTTTCTTCTCTCTCTAATGAAGTTATCACTATTGGGTTTAGGGCACAACAAAAAAATCACAGTTACTAAACTAAATTATATCTGTCCCAACTTTTAAATAAAGTCATCTTCACAGATTTGAGAGAGTAGGAAACAGAAATGCCTAAGCTTGTGTAGGTAGCTTAGGGGAAGGACACTGGAAATCAATGCAGATGTTGTCACTCCTTGTGCTGCTGTGTGGTTTTTTTATGTGAACTGAGTGATCCGTTTTCTCTTGCAATGCTTACTTGACTGTTTTCTCCAATAGACTGTTCCATACTTGAGTGAATTATTTAATGATGATAATAATAATATTCTTCATATTCAATACATTTCATTGTTTTTATCAATGGTGATAGCTCATCTTTCTTCTCAATAGTCTATATTCAAACACCAGCAGCTTGTTCATTTATTCATTTATATTTTAAAGAAAGGACCTGTTTGAATTGGTAAATCCTTCTTTTCTTCAAAGGAGTACAATAAATTAGGTATCACATGCTGGTCTTACTTATCAAGAAACAATCATACGATATGTAATTTGTCTTATTTACACTGGTACTAATGAAAGACCTGGAGTTTTATTCTAAGCAGAAGGACTTCAGAACCATGAAGATAATTCAACATGTATATATTTATAGTCTTTTGTGTGATTTAACCTAGATTATTTGAAAAAAAATATCTTTTCTTCTTTAAAATTTGTTTCTACTCTCATATTGGCAAGATCAAAGGAAATACAGGGTCATAATAATTTTTATTAAATTTTTATTTAGAAGGGACTGCTGTATTTCAACCATAGATCGTAATGGAACATATGAAGAAAGCTGAAAAGATCTTTTTATCATACATCAAAATAGAGAGCATCACAAAGCAAAGATCCAGATTAATAAACTTTACAGAGTGAATTAAATGTTCTAGAGAAGGGAAGGGATTTCTTGCCTCAATTCCAATCCAGGGATCTTTTTCTTAGCATTTGCTAAATAAATGTATAAGTACAATTACTTTTTATAGTTAGAGAAAATAAGGTAGTTTTTTCCCCCAAATGGATAGTTGCACTAAAATATATCTCGTTCTATACTTCTTAAAAGCGCAATATGAGACAGGCCTATCATGCCTGCCCTCCTGGCAGGCTGAGGCAGGGAGCTCTGACTGTACAATTTACTAACTTAAACAGTTTTAAATATAAATAAAGGAAGGAACTACTGGGTATTAAACTGAGACTACCACGAAGAAACGTGAACCATATCCACTCATTTCCTAGAGTGGGCAAGGAAGAAAAAGCTCTCCTACTATGGAGAAATTCACTTGCAAACAATTTTGTTATTGAGATGGGGCTTCGCTATTTCACTCAGGCTAAACTTGAACTCACTCTATAGCCCAGGCTGGCCTCAAACTCACAGAAATCTTCCTGCCTCATCCTCCCAAGTTTTTAGATTGCAAACATGTGCCACAGCACCTGGCAAGAAATTCAGTTTCGCTGTGCCCTTGCAGACCTGCCTCTTTGTTCTTCAGTTTCACTACGTTAATGTGGAGACGATCATCATCATGTGATGCTGGTTAAATAAGAGATATTTTTGTTTTAGTACTCATTTGATCCAGCAAAATTTTGACAGCAATCCTTTTACAAAATAAAGTCTAACTGAAGAAGTAATAATGGACCAAATAGACGTGGTAGTGTCAACTATCTACTGTCCACAGATGTGTAAGTGTTTGAAATGCTGGCTTGCCTCTGTCCTTTACTTCAGTTTCTCCTGGAAAGCTGCTATCAGCATGTCAGCCAGGTCTAGTGTTTCACAGGGCTGTGTGAGGAAGCATCTGTTTTAAAGCTCAAGTGTTTCTTTGGGGAGGAGGGTAGTGTTTCAGGTCCTTCCTCTGCATCACCTGGAACTCCTTCATAGTCTTTGCTATTTAAGCTTCATCCTAAGTCATGTTGCGTTAGCAAAGCCAGCGAGAGCCAATAGAAACTGTTAGCAAGGCAGAGATTCCAGCCTGAGGTCACACAACTGCAGAGGCTACTTCCCCCTTCCTGTTTATAATCTAGAGTCCACCAAAAAAGTGTACACACTTCAGAAAAAGAATAGCTTGTATAAATATTCCCTCCCCCCTCCCCCTTTTTTTTTTCTTTTTTTTTTTGAGACAGGGTATTGCTTTGTGGTTCAGGCTGGCCCTGGGCTCAGCCTCCAACTCACATCATAGCAATCCTCCTGCCTCTGCCTCCCAAGTGCTGGGATTACAGGCGTGAGCCACCACATCCAGTACTGTGGTATGTATTACTGAATGCTGGTGGGTGTGAGTCATTGTGATTATTGGGGATCAAACCCAGGTCCTTGCACTTGCAAGGCAGGTGCCAGAACCACTGAGCTAAATCCCTAGGCCTCCCTTTTCTTTTCTTTTTTATTTCTTTAGCTTTATGATATCTCTGATGAAATTTTGTTTGTAAAATTAATTTTAGTGCTATATTTTACCTGTATAATAACATTCCTCATAGGAAATTTGTACCTGTACATGATACACGGTGATTCTTTCTTTTGTCTCATTCCCCACTCCGTTCAATCCCTCTTTCCTTGCTTATGTACAGAAGCTTTGTTTTCATTTTTCCTTTACTTTCTCCCTTCTTTTCTTTCCTCACTCCTCCTCCCTAGTTCCCCTTCTTATTGAACATTTCCTTCTCATTTCCCAATATCTATTATTGAATTTGGCCTTTATTTACCTCTGATTTCTTACACCAGAGAAACCATGTGGTTTTGACCCATGTGAGCCTAATTTACTTCACTTAACATTACAGTATCCCAGCTGCTTCAATTTACCAAGGAATGTCTCAAGTCTATGACAGACTGTTGTTGTACTGTATTAAAAACAAATCATGTCTTCTTTATCCACTCATCAATTAATTGGCATTTGGGCTGTTACCAAGATTTAACTGTTTTACAAACTGTTCCCCCATTAATATAGGTGCATATATCCCATTGTGACATGATTCTTTTAAATCTTTCAGGAAGATACCAAGAGTGGGGGAGTGAATCAAATGGAACCTCTGCTTTTAGTTTATTTAGGAATCTCCACACTGATCTCCACAGTGGTTGTACCAGTCTACATTCCCTCCAACAGTGGAGAACAGTTTCTTTATCCTTATAGCCCAGAAAGCATCTGTTGTTGGTTAATTTCTTAATAGCACTATTCTTTCTGGAGTGAGATGAATCTCAGTGTTGCTATCATCTACATTCTTCAGATGACCAGTGATATGGAACATTTTTTCATGCTTGTTATTTCTACTTCTTCATCTGAGAAATGTTTATTCATTTCAAATGCCTGTTTCTGGATTGGTTCTTTAAATTTGGGGAGGGAGTCTACTTATTTTACTTCTTTGTATATTCCAGATATTATTCCTGTGCTTGTAGAACAGCTGGCAAACTTTTCCCCACGCTTTGGGTTGTCTCTTCACTCTGCTAGTGGTTTCTCTTACTTAGCAAGAAACTTTTTAAGAAGATGAGATTCCAGTTGTTGGTTCTGGTAGTATTTCCTGGGCGACTGGGATTTTTGCCTTCAGCTAAACCTTCAAGAGATCTACCTTCCAGCGATTTAGTGTTCTGTTTTAAAACTTAGGTCTTTGATCCATTTTTAATTTAGGTTAGTGCACTGTGAAAGATATGGGTCTAGTTTTAATGGTTGGCATGTGGAAAGTTAGTTTTTCTAGCATTGTTTATTAAAAACACCATCTCTCTTCCAGTAAAGGCCTTTGGCCTCTTTGTCGAAGACACAAAATTCACTGAGATATCATGAAATGAACACAAGTTATCTTTGACCTCCTCTGCAATTATAAGAGGTGCTCAAAGTGGTGGCCCCGAGCTTCCAGACATTTATTAGTACAATGAACTGCTGCTTGAGTAACCTCTGTCAATGAGATTCCTTCACATGCATTTTCAATTTCTTCTCTAAGGTCTGGCAGTGTAATGGGTTTTCTGTGATGTCTGACATCCAGTAGGGTTACCCATATGAGGGTAACACATCTGTTGAAACATTTCCTATTATTTTTCTTTTCCTGTAGTGTGTACACATTCTTTGGCCAGACTTTGTTGTTTAAAAAAAGGGAGGGACAGGATTACAAGAAGGAATCATTCAAAAATATCAATAACAGAAAATAATGATATTGGGAACTACTTTGTAGTCTGCTTACAGAGGAGCTTATATTGTGGGGTAAAGAGAAAATGAATGCTTATAAATTCTGTCAATCCTGACTATCAATTTGACTGGATTGAGAGGCTCTTGGAGAGGTTCTTAGATTGTGAGGACTCTAACCCCTCAGAGGATTAAACCACTGATGTGTTCAGTGTTGGCTGGGTTGTGAAGGATTGAGCAGCGTAGCACGTGGGCGACCTCACTCCCTAATATGGTCCCTGGCTTCTTACTCTCTCATTCTTTCTCTTTTTCCCAGCTGGGCAGCTTTACCCTTCATATTCTTTGGCCATGATATCTTGGCCTTGGAGCCAGCTGGCTACTGCTTGAAACCTCTGAAACTATTAGCTAATATAAACCTCTTCTTTAATCTAGGTTTATTGTCCTAGCAATAAAAGCTGATCAATACAATAATTCAATAAGAAAAGCCATTCTTTGGTCTACAAGCTCAAAACCTAATGATGAAAATATGATAATAGGGAATAAATGTCTCAACATTTAATAATAGCATTGTGATGCTTAATCTTGATTGTCCACTTGATAGATAGAAGAGACAGATTAATAAAGCACAATTGTGGATCTTGATTTTGGTGTATGTGCTCTCTGGTTCCTTCTCTGTTTTTTATTTTTATTTTTATTTTTTCTGTGCTCTCTGCTTCTTGTCGATCTGCCATGATATTTCTTCATTGGAGCCGATCATCCATGGATGAGCCCACTGAAACTGTGAGTCAAAATAATTTTCTCCTCTTTTGATTTGCAGATGTCAGTTATTTTGTCATAGCAATGGGAAACCCACCAATACAGATGACACTGACATGTTCTCAAGTCTTTTATGAGATATACGTGGTAATTACAGTACCTAAGTAAGTGAGCACCAAAGGGTATCATTTTACTTTCTGAAGGTGATTATTAAGCCAAACAGGCTGATTGAATCTGAAGCAGTATTATTGTAGAAAATGAAAACAACAGGAATTCATGATTTTCTTATTGCTAGTCTTGTTAGAAAACTGAAGATGTCAAGTAAGAATTCAGATTCTGGAAGAGAGCCCAGACTCCTGGGCTTATGATGCCTTGCACTGGAGGAAACACAAGCTGCTCCATTACCTGCATGAGGAACTAAAATCTAGCCCTTAACTTCACAACCATGTATTGTGCTGTGACCGGACTTCCAGTCCTTAACTACAGTGAATCTTCCTAGCATGTAAGTCTACAGGTGTTTTCAGTAGAATGTCCTTGCTTTTCTAGATATTCTGCCAAGAAGCCAATTTTCACATAGGTAACTGAATCTTCAGTTCTGAGTCAAACTTCCAGATGCCAAAAGGTGGGTTCTCCACTCCACCCTATTTGGCACTTTTATCATTTTAATCCTCTTGGCAACACTGTTCTGATGCTGTACAATATTTACTAGTATACATGGTTCTGAATTCATTTCAAAGTGGCTTTTGTAGTTTGCATTTAGGCTTCACACAATCTACATTTCTTCTATACAATTATAAAATTTACATCTTCAAGTTTTTATATTTTTCATAATCTTCATTTCATTTATGTAAATATTTATACTTTTGATTTCTTGTATCTTCCTTTTTTTTTGTACCAGGGATTGAAATTGGGAGCCTGCACTTGCAAGGCAGGTGCTAGAATCACGGAGCTAAATCATTGGTCCCTTCCTTTTATTATTACAATATGTGGAAGAGATATTCTAATTTAACCTAAAATATGTGTATCTCAATTCCTTATGTTGCTTTATTTCAAAACTCCAGATAGCATTCTTAACACATTCTACTGAGGAAAGTTACTTAATAGAAACTACAGGAAATCCCTCTTTAAAGATGTTTATTATGAATTTTTTATTATTTTCTCAAGAACAGCACTGTTTTAAATTGGTCCAAGAGATATGCTTCTTCCATGTTCTTTATGAAGCCAGTAATACCAGAATTTCATTTTTTTCTTTTCCAAAGGTTGTCTTATTTCTGAAATAATAATTTAGGAATATGTTAACTTTATGCTAATTCAAATTATCCTCCAAATACTTGTCCATTTTTAATAGTTTACCGGGAAGAAAATAAAAATTCTAAAATTCTAAGATTCTCATAGTAAACCTTTTAACTGGAAAGAAAATGTGCTAAACATCCTAAAGCAGCTAAGGGAAGGACTTCTATTTTTGTCTTATTATGACTTTTTTCCCTGAGAGCTACTTTGGTATGCACTATCAATCCCCCTAACTAAGGAAAATTAAAAATAATGATCAATTCACAGTCAACAGTTTTTTTCTTGGTATTTATGTCAGAAGAAAACAAACTTAGCAAGATGTTCAGAGAAGTCATATTGAACCTTGGGCATGCATGATGATCTTTAGAGAAATATGATCCAGGACCTCTTCAGAGTATGAATTTGAAACTGGTGGTCTGTGAAAACTTAATGAAAGGTGAGAATGATCTATTGGTATTATTTCACAAATCTAGAATAACACAAACTCTGTGTGAGGGGAAGATGTGCAGATGTTTTAGCATTAAAATATTGGAGCAAGGACAGATAGGTTTAATGACAAAAAAAATTCTTTTTTTTAAAACTGTAGACAATTTATACTTTTCAAACATTTCTGGTCCCTCTCTAAAGGCTAAATTCATTAAGCTGTACCCTTTCACTTTAAGCAAAAAATAAGAAAATACATAATAATGTTCTGTTATTATTTCCTTCAAATTATTGCTGCATACATAATGTGTAGTGTTCTCAAAAAGCAATTAGCCTTGGCAGGCAATATTTGTTAAGTCAGTATTTTTGAAGTTATTATAGGCCATGTCTCATTTTGGAAAGCAGAAAGCAAAAATTAAAAAAAGTAAAACCTGCTCCTTTCGTATAATGCTTTTTTGTTTGTTTGTTTTTGCTAGGCTGAGTATTGTGACAAAAAAACACAAACAAATGGAAGAACTGTATGTATTATAACTATGTGTCCCCTTTCTGTTAAGGGAAAATTTTGTTGAAGTTTCCCCAGATCTTTGTACCTGTCTTCCTAGTGCCCTAGAATGAGAATCCTGCCTATGTTTCTTCTGCTACATCTGTGAATCCAAATTACAATGATAATTTGTGTTTCCTTCAGTTTGACATCAAATGGAAACATACCAGGAAGGTATTCTACAGAGTGGATAGTGTTAAGGTCACTTGTTGAAAATCTCTGAGGCATATGAACATGTCATTAGCAAGTAGAAAAGGAGATGTGAGGGAAAAGTGGTTGTGGAAAAGAAACCATAAAAGAGTGCTGGCAATGTTGCAATTAGAGGGCTGAAGTCAACAGAAATATGTACATAACTTCTTTTCTATGACTACCTTCAAAAGTTAGAGGCTATTTCTTTTCATTCTGAGCTCACTCGACTCAGTAGCTTCCCTCCAGTGAATAGAGCAAAGTTGATGTGGTGGGGTGCACCTTAAGAAACTGGATCACATGAGATCCTTTAGCTCCTCCACACTTGGATAACACACTCAGGGGCAGTGAGCTATGGTGCCCCTCCTCTTCTGCCAGAAGAGCTTCATGTGGGGAAAAGCCACGTGGAAGAAACAGCCACACAGCCAGCACTGAAAACCAATCCAAGTCCCAATTAAGCCTTCAGAAGACTGTACACCCTGCTGCCAACATCCTGGCTGCAATTTCCTGAGAGATCCTGAGCCAGGACCACCCAACTGTGCCGCTCCTGAATTCCTATCCGCAGAAACTATGAGATGATAGATATGGTTGCTATTAATCAGAAAGTTTGAAGGTAAATTGTACCATATGACAGATTATTAATATAAGGGCCAGGGCAATCATAAGATTTAAGAGAGATCATGGAGTTGACCATGTAAAATACATGTGGAATTCTTACAAATGAGGACCAGACAGAAACCAGTGGTTTTATCAGCTTAAATGATATTACTAATTTTATTAGAGCAGTTTGATAGGAAAGTGAGAATGGAAAGTTGGAAACTATGACCAGTGAGTCCAGAAGATGCCTTTAAGTAAACTGGTTATGGAGTAGAGTGTAGGAAGAAAATGATGGTGGTAACTAGAATAGTGCAAATTCTACAGAGATTTAAGGAAAGTGGACAACCAAATATTAATAATTTGTGATCTAACAAACATAGAATAGAGTCTTTGAAAATATTAGGAAAAAACTAACAATGTACTGAGACCACATCCCTGGAGTTGGAAAGTGTCAGAAAAGTGATAGTATGATAATTTATTCACTCAATGAAAAGGAGTAGAAATTTGAGATGCCATCTTAGATTTGCATGCAAAGCACTGAAATACATCAGTGTGATTGATCACACTATCTCTGTAAAGTTAAACTACATCTTTGAGGACATAGAAACTAGATTTTTAAAAATAGTATAATAAGATAAAAATTTTCCTCCCTTTTGGCATGTCATCCAAAAGTCAATACAAAGTTATAAGAAAAATAGAAAAAAAAGTCAATCTTTTGCAAAACACAGAGACATTTATATCCTTAAGCAATAAAACGAGGGGAAGTAAGACTTGTAGTGGTTTTGAGTAGCCCCCAAATTGATATGCCTACCAAGAAGCTGCACTATGATTTTGCAACTGTAATTAAATTGAGGGTCTCAAGAAGATATTACTCTGGGACACTATGGGCTTTAGATCAAAATATCCATTATTGTTTCTGATGAAGAGAAAGGGAGAAGATGCAAGTGAAAGGACCACATGGGACCCATACAAAACCCGAGGTTGAAATCAGAGTCATGAAAACATAGGCCTCAGAATGATGGGAGTCATCAGAAGCTAGAAGAAGCAAGGAAGGATTCTTCTGAAGAGCTTTCAGAGGAGCTGTAGCCCTGAGAATCCTCTGGTTTCAGATTTCTGTCCTGCAGAATTCTGAGACAAAGAATCTTCACTTTTCTAAACAAACCAGTCTGTGGTCATTTGTGATTGCATCCTGATGAAACTAATGCAGCTCTCTTGGATTTCAGAGTCCAGAAGAAGAATGAAAATACACTCATCACGGGCCCACTCTGAGAACAAGCTCCCAATCGAGGGATCACTGGAAAGTCAAGTGGAAGTTAAGACCTGACAGGACTTACCATGGCATAAAGACTCCAGATCTATAGGAGAAAGACTGAGAAAGAAGCCACAGACAGGAGCCATGGCTTCAGGAAATATTCTCAAGTACAGGGAAGTTATCACTTTAATAAAAACAAAGGTTAGGGGTACATCTCAAAAGTCTTACAAAGTTATGGTAGAAAATTCAGAGGGAAATGAAATATGCTACACAAAACAGAAACTAGAAACTTAAATGCAACAGATACCAAGGTCTCAGGGAAATAAGCCCTAATGAGCTTAATATGGATTAATTTCACAATACTGGAAGTAGAGTGACATAGAAAACAGCATTGAGATAAGTGATAAAATATAGGTGAACTCTGAAAACAGAGAAAGATGAATGTTGGACATGAGGTGAATGAAATTTCATTCTGCTCAATCAGAATCCCAGAAAAATATGAACTTATTGACAGAAAGCAAAACAATAAAACTCCAAAATACAACATTTAAAAAAATATATATATAGAAATTTAAAAAAATAATACAAAAACACTAAAGATTAAAAAATGGGAATCCATTGACTAAGGGAAAATAATTATCTGAGCAGAAGCTGACACAGAACAACCACTATATAAATACTCCAACGTTATTATGGTTCTGCAGAGAAACAGAACATATATGCATTAGTGTGTATTCTTGGGTTCGCCAATGATTCGTATATGTGAAGAGAATTATGAAGAACTGAATCCTATGATCTGCCATTTGTGACTGAAGACCAGGAAAACCAGTGGCAGGAATTGAATGCAAATCTCAACGCCCCAAGAACCAAGAAATCTGATTGGTGTAAATCCCAGTCCGAGGGCAAAAGAAAAACAATGTCCCAGAGGAAGTGCATAGACAAGTAGAAATCGCGCCTTTCTCCTTACTGTGGCTTTTTGTTTTTTCAAGCCCTGGATAGGCTGCTGCTCTTCCACAGTGAAGAGAACAATCTACTCTACTGTGTCACAAATATGCTAATCTTATTAGAAGATGCCCCCAAAGCCACAGTCAGAAATAATGTCTAATATAGCAAGAGGAGTTAAAAATACAGTTAAACTTAAATAGAGCCTGGTTAATTCCTACTGTATTGTTAATAAAGGAAAAAAAAATCTTTCAGAAATCCAGGCACAAAACATCAAGTCGTCTACCAGGATAATGAAAGTATTCTTGGTTTCAAGTCTGTCCTAGCACCATTAGCACTAGAAAACCATGTTTACAAAGTCCTCCATATAGCAGTGTATAATCTAAATATTCCATATCAATTCATATTGAGAAAAATTGGGAAAAATAAATGGCAGTGGAAAATAAATTAATCCAACTCAACAACTAGAGTAGAAAACTGAAAAATATGATTATACCAATTGACCAGGCCTAATGCAAAAATCTAAAACTGAAATGTTACAAAATCTGAAACTCTGAATGGGGTATAATGCCACAAGTAGAAAATTCCATGCCTGATCTCATGGGACAGGTCACAATTAAGACATAGGTAAACATTCAGTATTCTGAAAGGAAGCATCACTGAGCCCCTGGAACTATTATATATCTAACTGCATATCTTCAGGTTTGCCCACATGTTCAGTGTAATGAAATGGCACATGTGCAGGCTGGATAAGCCAGAGGCAGGATGCCTACAGTGTCTTATGTGGGGTCAAGCCAAAGATGTTCTATTCATTCTAATGTTTTGTCTACTCTTCATTTTGTTCTATAAAGCTATCATTAAGAATATTAAGGATGTAACTCAGCCATGCCATGCTTGCATGTCAAGCACAAGGCCCTGAATTCTACCCCTGGTACCGGGAGAAAAAATATCTGAAAGATATCCCTTTAAATAATTGTTATAGCAAAGATATTTAGATTTATCTATGGCACAGAAAGTTAAAGTGTTGAATGACCATTATATAAGATTTGGTAAAAGATAATTTTGGAGTGTCTATAGTAAAGTTCATGAAGAGAAACTAACAAAAGAAAAGTAGTATATGGAAAAACACTATATAAAGCTAATTGAAGACCATGTTCATCTATTGCAAAGGGGCTTCTGTTTATGATATAGTGAACACATACCATCTGATGATTACTTGATCTCAAATCAAACAAGGACTTATCATGTTGAACTGAAAGTAGAATGTGAATATTGAAAGTTGGTTGCAGAAATTTAAGGAAGGATAAAGCATTAAAGTTTTAAAGGATTATTGATCATGAATTCATTGAAAAAGAGGATGCTTAAGAAGGTTTTTTTTTTTTTTTTTTTTTTTTTTTTTTTTTTTTTTTTTTTTTTTTTTTTTTTTTTTTTGTGGTGCCAGGGATAGGGCTGAGGACCTTGTGCTAGCCTGGCAGACACAGTGCCACTGAACTATTTGCCCAGACCATGTTAAAGAAATTTTAACATTGCTAATGAGACTCCAGTTTTCATCCATTGACAAATGGTAATAGAAAGGAAATGTATTTTTGTGTGTGATTCTGGGGATTGAACCCAAGACCTTTACACAGAGCCACACCTTTAGTCCTTTTATTATTTTTCTTTTGAGATACAAATTTTCTGAATCACTTATTTTTCCAGGCCGCCTTCAAATTTGCAAGTGTCCTGCCAGTCTCTCAGACTGGTGGAGTTACAGGTGTGTGCCATGGTTCCAGCTGAGGAAATGGCTCAGGTAATCACGGTAAGAGCGATTGGCAAGGGGACAGTATGAGCAGTGGAGAAATAAATGGCCTCTAGAGGTTACAGTGAAAATATTGGACTCACAGAAGGACTAGAGCAGAACAGTCATGTCAGTTTACAGTACTCAAGAAAACGTTCCCAGATGCAAATCACTGTTGGATCACATGACTGCAGTGCATCCAACAGAATGTCACTTCACCCTTGGAGTATCTACTCCCACTCCTTCAACTGCTTCTGTTTCCACCTGCTTAAAAAGAAAAAGGAAAAAAAAAGCAGAAAAAAATGAAATACACATATCATGATTTTCTACCCAAAGCAATGGGATAGGTGGATCCCCAAAGCCTGTTTGACAGTTGACTAAGGAAGTCAAGTCAAAACACTGGACAACCTTGTAACTAAGAATCCTAAATCATCTTTCTCTAAAGTATCATAACAGCCATATATGTATTTGATTTTTCACATTTCAAACTATTTTTCCAACTTAGTCACATTAAGGTAAAATATAAAACCTTAAGTAGACTAACATTCAACTGTTTTGGGAACATTTTAATGTGATTTCTGTTATCGATGAATTTTGAAATTGGTTTGAGATGAAAGATACGCCTTTCTGCCTCCTCTTCTTCGCCTTTCTGCCTTGGAAACAGATTACATAGTGGTATGTTCTGTCTTAAAGCCCTTTAAAAGCCAAAAATCCTTTTGTCGAGTCTTGTGCGCTGTGGTTCTTTAACATTCTAAACTTGCTACGGTTGCTGAAATAGTTTATCATGGGAAGAAAAGAAATGCCCTTGGCATATCAAGAAAAGAAAAGACAAGACAAGAAAAACAAGGGAAGAAAAATCCTGAGCTCACAAATGGTCTATTGTGGAGCTGGAGCTTTCAAAGGTCCTGCTATTAGGTATATTTCATAATGTGAAAAGACAGGCTGATTCGGGCCCCCTTGTCTGGTGGTATCCATCCTGTCGGTGCCATTTATTTGCAATCCCTTGTGATTTCTGTGTCCCACAACCCTTTTGCATGAAAATGAACCATAAAAGCAGTCAAAACACCTGCTTTACTGAGAAGACCGATTAATGCTTTGATTTATCCCTCTAAGTGTGAACTAGTTTGCGGCTACAAGAGCCTTGGGTTGGCATATAATTCATCAGACTTTGAAGGTCTTTTCTGTGTCCCAGAGTTTCAGCTGTGGGTGTTTTTTGTGTATCTGAGAAAGTTCTGTTAACCCCCAGAGCACTCAGCGCAGCTGGAGGCCGGCGTGCCTCATCACTATTGCTTTGAGTATTTTCAGTTAATAAATGACTGTAAATTGTGCTACTAATTTGAAAGGCCACAGTACACCGAAGTCCGCATTTTTTTTCAGTGCTTCACTTAGCCACAAGAAGCCACAGAAAGAAAACAAGTATTGTGCAATTTCCTTCAAACTCATTTTCCTTGTAGTCTTTCAAAGTTCACATTCGTAATAGGGTGTGTGTGTGTGTGTGTGTGTGTGTGTGTGTGTGTGTGCGCTGAGATGTATTATCACTAAAACAGGACGTGTGTCTTTCCTATTCTGAGGAGAGGGAATTAACAATCATCCTCTACCCCTTCTTCTCTTAGAAAAGTGGATGAATCCACATATCACTGAACATGGATAAAATAGTGATATCCCAAGGCAGAACTGCAGAGCTCTGGAACAACAGAAAATCCAAAAATTCAGTAAATATGCTTAAGTTCAAAGACGTGACTTGACAAGTTACCTCTTTTCACTGTCATACTTAAAAGAACAACTATTTTCCTTTCTAATTAATCTATTTACATTGAATGGGAATGCTCCCTCCCGTATGAATTCCCAGACTTCTCAAACCCTTTTTTAGGAATGTAGCTCCCAAGGTTGTATCACCCCAGTTTAAACTTGAAGAAATATCTCTCTAATACTTTACAAATGTGCGTGTTTGGTTTGGTTCTGTATAATGATTTAAAGGACAAAGTAGTTACAAAGAAAGCCATTGCGGAAGGAAATTTTCCATCGAGAAAGGACACCTATCTACAGGTGGAGATCAACATTTTAAATCTTATTAAAGAAATTATTAACTAGACTAAAACATTCTTGGAATATTGCAAATGCAGGATTGTCAGCTTCGATCTAAAATTCTGTCAGAAGTATTCTGCTCTGTTCTGGGAAGACACAAAAACCCATTCCATTACACTAAAAATGAGGACCGAACTTTGATAGTTTCTCCAAACTGAATGGTAGGCCAGCATGTAAACAAGTCACGCTCCAGAAGCTAATTAATTGTCTTTTTCTACCCTACTGGTAGCAGTGAGCAGTTTAGGCATAGACATAGGGGGTTTCACTGTTTTTCACTGCGTGCCTTTGGAAAGTCAAGTAATGAAAGTTTAGAGGTGGTTGATATTTTTCAGCTTTTAGAAGTGCGTCATGCTCACAGATTCAAAACCTTCTGCAGCTGGTCCTCTCCCTGCAAATGTGCGCTTCTACTGAGAACTTGGCTCAGATCCAAAGACACACACAGATAAAACCAAAGGCCTGTGTGCAGCCTTAGCTGCAAGTCCGTGCAAAGGCCTGAGGGACATCCAATTTTTGTGGTATTTATGTTGGGTTAAAATGACCTGGTTTAAAATACCCTGCAGCTTCCTAGCAGTATGAACTTTGTGAGGATTAATAAGTAAAAAAAATAAAATGAAAAAGAAAGAAAAGAAAAGAAACAAAGCAAAACAAAAATCCCAAACAAAAAAGTTTTCTTTCCTTTTTTGGGTGCTTTTTAAAAATGAATTATCAGCAGAAAAATAACAGTATGTTGCTATATAATCATTTACAGGGTTTCTTTATGTCTAAGTCATGGAAAACTATTTGTAGGTAAAAGCAGATTTGCTAAATTTGTGAATCTCTTTATGGCAGAAAACTGCAACAAATTTTTTGATGGGAGACTCGAGTGAATCAAAGCTGGTAGTGTTTGTGTAATCAAGATAGAGTATTGGCGAACCTATGGAGAGGAAAAGAGAAAACGAAGTGCTCTCACAGCGGGCTTTCTCCATGGTGTTGTGAGCTGGAACTTGAATATCAGACTTCCTGGAGGTGAGTCCAGCCACGACCCAATTGTAGAACTTGATCCAAAAATTGTAACGTGTGGATCCTGAATTTGCTCATTAGTTCTCGAGGATTCTAGTAGAATGTCTCTACTTTCAGAGGTACCAAATGCCTATCTCATAGGAAACTCTTCACCACTCCTGTTACAAATGTAACTCTTGTTACAAATAAGAGTTTATGATAATGAATAGTGGGAGGTTCTTAAGAATCCCTTTCTTACAGACAAAGGGGCTAAGACACAAAGTTTGCCAACCATAATAAAGAGATTAAATAAATCTTAAAGTAGACCTCTGTGCTTTCTAACATCAGCTAATAACCCAGTTAAAACATAAATGAGGGTTGACTTATTGCTTTTTAATGACCAAATACAGAATTTGCTTTATACCACTGTTTGTCATCATCAGGCTGTTAAGCATAATTTAAGAATGATTTGTCTATACACATTGAACATCCTACTCCCAAATCATCTGAAATCTAAAATGCTTCAAAATCAGAAACTTTTACAGCATAGCTCGATGCCACAACTGCACAATTTTACACTTGATCTCATAGACCAGGCTACAGGTGAAACACAGGTACACTGAAAATATCGTTGCAAAATCACCTCCAGACGATGTGTATTCACTGTACATAAAATACATGAATGTCATATTCAGACTTAGATTCCATCCCCATTATGTAAATGTTAATACTAAAAAATCTGGAGAAGCATGAAACTCAATCTTTTGCTCTAAAGCATTTTGGATAAGAGATATTGAATTCTAAGTACATGAGGTGTATAATACTATACAGACTTAAAAAGACCAGTTAGCATCATTGGACCCAGGGCTTGAAAACCAGAAGATATGAATTTTGTTAACATTTATGTCTTGGCCTCTAGCCATGAACCCTAAAGGATATTTCCTTCATAATTACACAGATGTGTAATAGAGATTCAGTTTAATATCACTAGATCTTTGAAAAAAATCCATTAATATTTTATCCTTTTTATGTACAATCCATTTTTGTTAAAATGCATCAGCAATTACACAGAAGAAAATCACTACTTTTAGGATGTATTCTTTTTTATTGTTTTTGGAAGTAAATGGTGTTTCTTTATGTTATCATGTTCAAGTAGATGTCTTATTGACACGAGGATGATGCAGGAAAAAAAAATCCTAAACAATATTATGCACACATCTCTGTTCCCTTGTGTTTGATCCGTGTTTACACCCCAGGGAAGCACATGCTGCTCATAAAGCTTTAATTGAAAAAAACTACATGAAAGGGGATTTGCTTTATCCTTCTGACTAGGAAGTCTGAAAGCAGCACTTTTTATATTAAATAACATTCTCATTTCTTCACACCATAATCATGAGAGACCTGAAATTAGCAAAGCAGCCTTCACCACAGAACACTCATAGACACTGTTAATGGACAGACCTCCAATTAATCTTTCTTTGTGGAAAAGAGATATCTGTTGCTCAAATACACAAACTTCTTTTTTAAGTTATTGTGAATTGAATTGAATGAAATGACAGTGTCCTAATACCATATACATACCTTCATGAAGCTACTGGAATTATTTTTCTGTAAAGTTGTTTCTTGGGTCCAAGAGAACAGTTTATTAATCATAGAGGCATTTAGAATCCTGGCTCTGTTCCTCTAGGACCAAGGGTAGAGTTTGTGCCTGAGTTTATTTCATAAGAAAGAGATGATGAAAGAAACTAAAGCAAAGACATAACATTACCATAGGATTCAGTAATTTTCTGAAATATTAAATATTTTCTAAAGAGGAATTAGACCCACTACACACCTGTTTGCTTTACTTCTGAGAGCAGGTTGGAGCACAGATGTTCTGAAGAGGCGATGTCAACCTCACATACCTCTTCCATGTGGATGCACCTGGTCACAAATATGAGTTCCCTCAATCCGCAATCAACCTCTTAAATAGTAGCAGTGCCTAAACAGAGTAGAAAATTTAAGAATAATTTTTTTTCAGTGAGTAAATAAATTAACATGACTGTTTAGGAGGAGAGATTATTTTATCCAATAATGTGGTGCTCACCTATAATCCAAGCACTCAGAGATTGAGGCAGGAGGATCACAAGTTTAAGCTTACCTTCAAGAATTTAGAAACTTAGTGAAACTCTGTCTCAAAAATTTGACTAAAAATACAAATGACAACGGGTCTCTAGATAGAAGTATTGGTGAATTACATTTACATTTACAGTATTGCATTTCCTCAATGCTCAATTGAAAATGAGATGTAAAGCAACAGAGTACATCCAGCCATGCCTCTGAGATTATAACTATAGGCCTATGGGTGCATTTTTGGTAAAGTACTTGGACTTATTTTGCACAGAGTTCATACTCCATCCCTCTGCATCTGTGCTTTATTTTTATAGATGTCCTGATAAAAACTAGAGGTAGTGAGTTAGACAATGTTAAGTACCTTTATGTTATAATACATCGAACAGATGCATCTTGGACATGGAATAGTTATGACACCTCTAAGCAGTGCGCATTAGGACTTGACATGAAGCTGGCAGCAGACGGGCAGAAA
Source organism: Petromus typicus (assembly GCA_004026965.1). Lineage (NCBI taxonomy): Eukaryota > Metazoa > Chordata > Mammalia > Rodentia > Petromuridae > Petromus > Petromus typicus. The sequence continues at coordinate 116,162 of PVIR01001013.1, read as the reverse complement.
GAAGTACATGAGGAGAGATGTATGCATAATGCTCAGATTCACATTTTGGCGAGAGGAACAGAAGGATATCTTCCAGCTGTATTGTAGAGATCCATTAATGAGCCTATGGGAACATGCCTTCTTGGTAACATCTAGACTAACTTTTTCTATGAAAAGGATAAACATGGCCTTCTTTTGGGGACCTTATCTCTGCTGAAAGAACTCAACTCTAGCATTGTACTAAAATATCCATAGATGATGTGTAAACGGATGGGTGTGGCTGGGATCCAATGAACCAGGTTCATTGACTGGAACCACTGGTTTGGACTATGCTTTTCCTAACCCTCTTATTATTATTATTATTATTATTTTTTTAATTTTTAATTTTTTATTTTTTTTTAGGTTTTTGGAGACAGGGTCTCGCTTTTTGTGGTTCAGGCTGGCCCTGAGCTCAGCCTCAAACTCACATCACAATCCTCCTGCCTCTGCCTCCCGAGTGCTGGGATTACAGGCGTGAGCCACCACGCCCGGCACTATGGTATGTGGTACTGGATGCTGCTGGGTGTGGGGTCTCCACACCCAGTATTGTTATGTGGTTACCGGGGAATCGAACCGGGTCCTTGCGCTTGAAAGACAGGCGCCGGAACCACTGAGCTAACTCCCTGGCCCCCTAACCCTCTTCTTGAAGATGAAGTTATTTTTCTGTGATCAATTCAACTCATACAAAGTTCAACTTAGCTGTCCAGTCCTAACCTTACAAGCTACAGACCTCTTTAACTCGTCTTCTAACCAAACTCCACCTCCCAACAACTGTGTAATCTTACACCACTGGCCTCTCCAGGCGGTTTTGACATCTGATCTACCACCACTCTCCATTGTACATTTGAAGAGCTGTCCAATTACTTGGTTAACATTACAAGTATCTTCCTTGTGGATAACACATAACACATGATTTAAGCTTAACTAACTTGTTTTCCCTATGATCCTTTCCTCACTGTGTAGTCACAATCAGTTTTGCAAACTCTAGAAAGTGGTCATTGCCTTGCAATTACTTTTGAAATAAGAACATTATTCTGAACCTTGCCTGAGAAATTCTCTGTGGTCTATGTTTAATGGCCATTTGTTCTGGATTCATTTCTCTTTTATATGACCAGAATAAAATTATTTGGATTTCCTGTGCCCACTCTGCCTCTTCTATGAAGCATCCATTTCCTCTGCCAGCCACAATGCTCAATTAGTAGTCAGTTTCTCTCTATTGCTGTGAGTAATAGACTCAGTGTTCCCTCATGCTTTTGGCTATTTCAAATGCTCCTGTGTATCTTTCTTCTTGGAGGACTGGAAAAGGGCGATTCCAGGTTTTCTACAGTGATAACTTCATTTGTTATTTCTTTACAACCTACCAGAAAGTACCAGGAAGATACAGTAATATTCAATTTTGATTACTGTTGCATTTCTTGACCTCAGCATAGGATCTGACAGATACTGCAAACTTTGGAAATTGTTACTGAAAAGAATTAGTAAATGAAACATCAGGATGTAGTTCCCCAATAACATTTTAATTAAAAAATTCAAAATTAGAAGAAGTAGGAAACGGAAGGATGAGAAAGAGAAAATTGAATAAATTTAACCCAAGTATTTTTATAACAACTGTTTGCTTTTTTATTATACTCTTTTCATCATAAATTAGAATACATCACAATATATAATTTTCTATTTCTACATGTATGTTTTAAATATAGCACTCAGAATTTACTATTTATTAATAGTCTAAAATTGAGTTAATAGATTGATTTTCCATTTTTAGTTATACAAGTACTGCCTACACTGTATCATTACAGTTATTAGCATATAACTGAATATGACAACAGCAAGACCAATTTTAACATGCCTTTGTTAACAAATGCACGTATTATAAACTAACTTAGGAAGAGCTCTATTCAGTCTTTTCCCCATATTGTAAAACTAGAATGTGTCAGTCTGATTGAATGTCTGTCACATAGTATTTGCCAACAACTTGTTTATAATGGAAACAAGCACTAAAAAATTCAGTTTTGCAAGACTTGGAAAACCAATGAAGGAAAATATTATAAGACCAAAGGAAAACAAAGAGGAACACTTTCATATATATCACTCTATTCATGAATAATAAAATGGTTCAGCTACTTAAAGCTCTAAAAGTCCCAACTGATTGAGTTCATTTCCTCTTTTCTCCTAGTTTGCTTTCAACATTAGTGCTTTATTCTTTGACGTGTACATTATGTATGCTCAAACTAGTTTAAAGTAGAAATCTCATTCCTTCTCAATTCTACATGTCTTTCTTTGCCCACAAATTGAAGTCATCATTTCTTGTCTTTAGGAAAAATATTAGAGATGAGGATATATTCAAGCCATTAGAAGTACAGTTCATACATTGATGTTTTCCAAAGAATATTTGAATTCACTTATGACTTATAGATAAGTTAGTGTAGATATTTAAGATATGAGGAAATTTATTTTTGTTATGATATTATAAAAATAGGGGAATCAAAATTTACTGTCACAAACACTAACATCATTTATTAGTCATTTATCATGAAGTGGTCAGTTATATTTTCTCTGTACAGTTGAGATATGGAATTTCTTTTCAGAAATTAAAACCTCTTGTAATCAGACAATGGAATAAAATGAAAGGACTATAAGATCTTTTTTATATTATCATCTTAAGGGAAAGAATCTATCAGTATCAGCTATATTTCCAATTTATCCATCTGACAATAAGGCTGTATTTCATATTCATGAACAGTCAAACAACTTGAGAGCCAATTTTAAAATTAAACAAGACAAATTAGCATTCCTCAGTTTTTCAGAAGTAACCTAAATTCCAGGAGTAATATTTAGCCATCTTCAATTTTATATTCTGAATGTACTTAGGTCTGGTTAATAATTGATATATAGTCACCCCTAAAAATAAAATCCTTAGAGCTTTTCTGATTGGCTAACACAAGAAAATCCAAGCTCTCAGTAGAAATAGATTTACTTTTACTTGCCTGAAACTTAACACCATGATGACTATGCATTAATTTGAATCTATTATTTGATTCATCTTTTTCTGTTTGCTTAAATTGACTCGTCTTTGTATCTCCCTGAAGGCTTAGCACAGGGTAGCTGTTTAACCAACACTGGAGTCATGAATGGGTTAAAGGATGAATTTAATATGTGAAACTTCAGAGCAGTCTTTGGGAGAAAATATATGTCAATTATTTCATTTTACCAAGAGGAATGGAGAGCCAGCAGAAATAAAATATCCGGCCCAGGCTTGTAAAAGTCAATTTGAACTGGAACAATAAAACTCACTCTGTAAGTATCATGACTCGGTGTCTTCCATTATATACCACAAACAGGTTTTCAGTAGAAGGAATGAGAAATGGATCCTTTCCGTGTGATGTAGTACTGTGTTTCATTTAGAGGCAAACAATCTCAGGCTACCAAGAGCTGGTTTTAAATTTGCTTAGACCACTAAATTTACTCTCTAGTTTTGAGCAAGTCATTGATTTCTTAAAGAGTAGGTTTCCTTGTCAGTAATATAGAGTTCCTAATAATAGCATTGATATAATATGATTGTGGCAAGTAAGTCATAGAGACTACATAGGCCAGTAAGTGACACAGAAACACAGAAGACAGAGATAGGGTTAGGGTTAGGGTCAGGGCTGGGGTTAGTAGTCAATATTACTATTGTAACAGTGGTCAGGATAGGGCTGGGGATGTAACTCAGAGGTGCTGCACCTACCTGGCCAGTGCAAGGTGCTGAGTTTGATACCTGGTACCACGACCACAACAAAAGAAAAAAACCCAAAACAGTAGTTAGTATGACTTTTTTGTTGTTGTTGTTTGGGAATTGAATTCAAAGCTGGTGCTTGCTAGGCAACTTTTTACTCCTGTATTTCTGGCTCAGTTTTATATAAAATGTCATTAGTTATATATTTTAGAATTCTTATCTATGCAAATCGTCGTAGATTTCATTTTCTAGTTTTTGTTTCAGTCTTCTCTGTTGTCTAATAATGTGACTAATGTCATACATATGTTATTAAGTTACTTCAACTTTTCTGTCAGAGTTGATAGTATACTTTGGCCATATTGTAAATCAAATGATTGGGCCAACTTTATCTTATTAGTGAAACCTAAATTATAACATTAGTACCAAGCACATTTAAAGAAATAAATCTATTTACAAGTATAAAATCCTCTGAAAATTAAGCTCATTTATCCTTTTAAACAATTTCTCATGTGAGTTTATTTCTTACATTGTTAAAACCATAGCATACTTTAAGAGTTCACATTATTTCATCAATATCTTCAACCTCTTCATCAAATTAGCTTCATAATTAAAATTTCATGCCAATAAAATATTTATTTGAATAGATGTACAAAAATCTAACAATATTTCCCTGTTCTGAACATTTAGGCTATTTACAATGGTCTGCAATTATAACAAGAATACTGCAATTAATGTTTGTAGATGAAATCTTCCTCTGCTGAGTTTTCTTTGGTAAGTTCTCTAGATTGGATAATTAAGTGATATTCTTACCATCATATATTTGTTAGTCATTAGCAGTTTTAACTCAAGAAGTCAAATGACAGGTTATAGAAAATTCTAATGGTCCAATGTTGAGATAAGATAACATTTTCAAACTGAATATTTACATACTAACTATAAGTAGTGAGACAGGTCCCTGGGCAGTATTTATAGACAATGAGGGCAATTCTCAATGACCCACTTGAGAGACAGCTCTTCAGTCAATTAGTATAGCAAAAGCCATATAACACTCCTTTTAAAAGTGACAAATTTAATGTCATTAAACTCTGCCAGAATGAAATACTAGATAGAGAATAACTAGTAAACAATCATTAATTCAACTCTAGGTTTGAATTGATATTTCCCCAAATCATGAGAGTGAAACTCAAGAAAGACTATGATACAGGAAATCAATTAGGATAGTAAGGAACTCAAGGGAGTACTGAACCACAAAGAGTACTGAAAATTCAGCCCCCCCCCTTTTTTTTTTTTGAGACAGGGTCTCGCTTTGTGGTCCAGGCTGATCCTGAGCTCAGCCTCAAACTCATATCACAGCAATCCTCCTGCCTCTGCCTTCCGAGTGCTGGGATTACAAGCGTGAGCCACCACGCCCGGCACTGTGGTATGTGGTACAGGTTGCTGCTGGGTGTGAGTTTCCACACCCAGTATGGTATGTGATTAACAGCCCCTATTTTTTAATTCAGAAGGCTGAAGCAGGACTTCAACAGGAAAATGGCAGAGGGGTGACTTTTGACTTCTTAGAATATTTCTGAAACACAATGAGACAGAACACTTTGCTCCGTAGTGAGTTTCCATGTATAGTTGTTTTGTGCAGGCACTTAAAAAAAAAAAAAAAAACATCAAATCTTTATTGGTACATTACATATATGCATCATGATTGCACTCCATAATGGGGATTTGTACCAGTATAAGACACAACTTAATTCTCATTTTTCCCATAGCCCTACCCACCCTACCTCCCCCCCATACATAAAATTTGTTTCCTTACTTTTTTGTTACAATATCATCAAATTTCCCCCTTCACCCTATTTTACATTGAGCATTTTCTATTTCACAATATATAACATACAATGCTAGGACTCGTTTATTTTTTTATTTTCTCATACCAGAGAAAAGATGCAATATGTACCTAACTGTGACCTATTTATTTCACTTATGAGGATATCCTCAAGGTATGTCCATTTAAGTAGAAATGATTCAAACTTATCATTTTTTATGGCAGAGTAATACTCCATTCTGTAGAAGAACCACAGCTTTTTTATCCAGTCTCCAGTTGATGGACACTTGGGTTGTTTCCAAGATGTAGCAATCACAAATTGGGCTGCTATAAAC
>PVIR01001013.1:0-110178 GCA_004026965.1 Petromus typicus | reverse complement strand
TTTTGAAACACTAAATCTTCCAGAAGAAAGAATAGATAGAATGCTTGAGGACAGGTGTAGGCAAAGGCTTCAGGAACAAAATCCAAACTGCAAGGAAAATATTATAAAAAATGAGCAGCTGAGACTCTATTCTATTAAAAAGCTTTTGAACAACAAAGAAAATCATCAAGAGAGTGAAACGTTAGCTCGTAGAGTGGGAAAAACTTTTAGCTAGCTGGTCTTCAGGCAAAAACTAACATCTAGAATGTATAAAGAAATGAGAAAAAAAATCAGTCCTGATTTAAAACCCAGTTCAAATATGGGCACCTGAGATGAATACACATTTCTCAGGTGAAGAAGGAGAAATAGTAAGGAAATGCATGAAAGAATGTTTGGCATCATTTGTCATATGAGAGATGCAAATTAAAACAATATGAAGATTCTATCTCACTCTGAAAAGAATGGCTACTATCAAGAATAAAGATGTAAATGAGCCCTAGAATTGTATGTTATATATTGTGAAATAGAAAATACTGAAAGTAAAATAGAGTGAAGGGGGAAAAATAATGAGATTATAACAGAAAAGTAAGGAAACAAATTGTATGTATATGGGGGGTGGTAGGGTGGGTAGGGCTATGGGAAAAAAATGAGAATTAAGTTGTTTTTTATACTGGTACAAATCCCCATTATGGAGTGCAATCATGATGCACATATGTAATATACCAATAAATATTTCAACTAAAAAAAGTAAAAAAAAGAAGGTAACTAACATCAAATGCTAGCAGGGATGTGGGGAGAAATGCTCCTTTCTCCATTGTTGGGGGGAATGTAGACTGGTGTAAATGCTGTGGAAATGATGGAGGAGGTTCCTCACAAAACTAGGATTAGAGGTTCCATTTGACCCAGATATTTCCTTTCTGGTGGTCCTCTCAAAAGAACTAAAGGCATCATACCACACAATATCTGTGCATCCATATTTAGAGTGGCACAGCTTGTAATAACTAAATGTTGGAAACAGTTTCCTGTGAAGTGATGAAGGAATAAAAAGATATATGTTTTTATATAATGGACTACCATTTAGCTGTAAAGAAGCTAAACTCAAGACATTTCTAGATAAATGGATGCACTTTGAGAACATATTTTTAAGTGAAATAAATTGAACATATATACATATTACATTCTCTCTGACAGTGAATATGAGAAACTGTCAGTGAAAATAAAACCCAAACAGTAATAAATATAGTGAAAGAGGAGGAAATTGTTCAAAATTATACAGAATGTGAGATAGTCTGTGCAAACTTAAAATGCTTTTGGTAAAAAAAAGTATAATATTATTAGGAAATGAGCTGAAAAATTAGTATATGAAAATATATCCTGGTGGGGAACCAAATGTGTTGGCAGGAATGGGAAGCAAAGCTGGAGGAATCGATGAACCCTGATGGGTACAGACCAAAGTTAGCTTCACAGTGAGAAGAATCTGCCCTGCAACTTGTTCAATCCAGGACTCCTAGTCTTCTTCAGGTTCAGGAGTCCAGTGCTACTTAGAACAGGAAAGAGAAGTCAGATGAGACATTGAAAGAACAATGGAGGGAGGAAAGGGCAGTGCAGACCTTGCACAGCAAGAAGCACAGAAGTGGCGTATGTTGGAGGGATGAGGGGGAAATCACTGCAACTCTTTACAGCACAGAAAGGGAAGAGGTCCAAATCAACCTTGGTGTGCTAAATTAGATACTTATAACTAATGGGCTTTGGCCAGGGATTAAGCTCAGTGGTTCCAGCACCTGCCTCGTAAATGCAAGGTCCCCGGTTCGATACTGGCTAACCACATACAACAATGCCACGTGTGGAGACTCACATCCACCAGCAATCAGTACCACATACCACAGTGCTAGGCATAGTGGCTCACACCTGTAGTTCCAGCACTCAGGAGGCAGAGGCAGGAGGACTGCTTTGAGCTCAGGGGCAGCCTGAACTACAAAGTGAGACCCTGTTTCCAAAAAAACCTATTGATTTTATTTTCTGTGGGTTTCATTTGTTTGTTTTTATACTATTTCTAAGTATTTGTATTTTGTGGTGTGTTTCTGCTTAAATATTTTTTTAGTTTGTTTGCATAGTGCTTACCAGTAGATTTATTCATGATCATTTTAACTAAACCTAATGAACCCAGAATACCAGTAGAACTAGCGGTGTTCAGTACTCGCACAGGTCGAGTCTCCTGAATAATGAGAAACCAGTACATAAATTCAGACTGTGTCTTGGTAGAGATCGTATGTTTGACCACTGACATTGTTTCCAGAATGATAAATGTTGGGATGACTTCATCATTCTGAGTTATTTCTCTTACAGACCTTTTCCATAGTCATTTCCCAATTATAATTTCAGGGACTTGGTTTTTTATAGGAAGCTTTTTCTTATCTTGGTTTGATTTTTTTTTTCTATTTTAAATGAAGACATATTTATAGTATTTGTTCAGAGGGTATTCATTTGAATTATCACTGAAAAGGTTGCTGTCAGAGAGAGGAAAACATTAGAGAATGATTCAGTCAAATGTGCCCTTTTGTCTAACAAGAATTTGCTGCTATGTGACTCCTAAGTTTGTTCCTTAGAACGATCAGCATGTTCAATTATTTATGTTTTCTAATTAAGTCCCGCTGACTGTGCCTAAATGGAAACTTTATTTTGGAGAGAATGTGTTCTTAATGATTTTACGACAACGATAGTTTATCCGATGGCAGCATCAGCCTCTTCAGGATCCACAGAAACCTGTTCACTGGGTTAAGAATTCACATATAGATAATATTTACCACATGGAGTGTCCCAAAGTTGTTTATTTCACATCTTATTTAGAGATGACAGTATCTGAGATTTTGCTAGTGACCTTTTAGTAAGCTCTGTATTGAAATTATCAAGAACTTATAAATACAAGACTTGGTTGCTGTGCAGTTGTTTAGGAGTGGTTGTATGATATGGTAAAACTGTAGTCTTTTCAAACTTAATCAAAATGGCTCAAATATCATCGCTATGCACTTCACCATGTCCTTTTGGCATTCATGTGGAAGGAAAATATATTTACATTAAAATAGGTCCAATCATATATATATATATAATATATTATATTATTATGTATTATAATATATATTATATATAATTGTATTATATATATATAATTGTATATAATTATTTGGTAAGACTGAAGCAAATATTTATCCTGAATAATATAATGACAATAGTTCTTTAAGATCCTTCAGGATCAAGTTCTCAATTATCCATTTTGTCTAAAATAGTTAATCATGTTAAAGAGAAACTGCCACCCTGTTACTTCATGAAAAATATCTCAGCTTATGTATTTTGAAAAACCAAAATCTCAGGCCTGGGATTTAGCTCAGTGGTTCCAGTGCCTGTCTGGCAAGTGCAAAGTCTAGAGTTTGATCCTCAGTAACCCTATACAACAATGCTGGGCATGGTGACTCATGCCTGTTATCAGCAATGAGTAACATGTACCACAATGCCAGGTGTGGTGACTCACATCTGTAGTTCCAGCACTTGGGAGGCAGAGGCAGGTGGACTGCTGTGAATTCAAGGCTCGCTGGGTTACATAATGAGCTCAGAGCCAGTCTGAGCTGCAAAGTGAGACCTTGTCCCCTCCCTGCCAAAATAAATCTGTTTTCTAGATTTTATTTTTTGTTCCTGATGAAAGATATAATTTTTCTTAAATTTTCACCTAAATAATTTATAGAAATTAAAGATTTATGTTCAATAAAATGATAGATTTTTATTAAAAACTAAAACTTACTAACTTACTTGATATGTAACTCTCTTCCAAGTATTATATTCTTTCTAATTCACATTTTTAGAAAAATGTATTTAGAAACTTCTTAGATTTTATCTGAACTCAAAAATGAAATTTCAGACAGATTAAACATTTTATACAGTATTTGATTATTTGATATTTGATTTTCAAAATCATTTCACTGATGTGAAAACACCATGTAAGGAAACAATTTTAAATTTTAGAGAGATCTTTATGCATGGTCTGTAATGATATTTTTAATCATATCTCTAAGGGATTATAAAATTATATGGCATATCTTTGGAGGGGTTGTTTTGTTTTTGCTTGAGGTGACATCTTGTTAATGAACATAAGCTGGTCTCGAACTCACTATGTCCACAAATTAGGTCTTGAATTCACAGTGATCCTGTGCCACTTCTGTACTTGGATTATAGTTCTATACCACTTTACTTGGCTGTATAGCACATTTTAAGACATTAATTTTTAAAAAAGTTATACAAGAAAACAGCACCTAAATATTCAAGAGGTGCATGTCTATATATTACAATAGTTGGAAACAGAATAGTTTCAAGGAATGACAGGGATAGATTTTTCTGACAACATATTTATCTCACACTTCACATCTATAATGACCATATGATCAAAAACCACTTAAAGAGAATTGATTTCCTAAATAGTGTGCTCATGAAGAATTTCTTTGAAATACAACCATTTAAAAAAACTTCCTGGGAATTATTAGTGAGAGAAGATTGTATTTCGAGTGATTCTAAAGCAGATGAAACACTAATCTAAAAACATTGTGGTGCAGAGTGGAAATGTCTTGCATCCTGAAGTTCAACATTTTCTTTCCTTATGTTTTGCCCTGCTGTTTACAAACATTATTGGGTGTTATTTAAAGAGAGTAGATTCTCTAGGGACAATTATTCAAAACAGTTGAGGATATCCATTGGGAATCGAACATCCATAATTTAATTTTAAATTGGATTCTGTTTATTACTTGCTTATACTCTTGAAGATGAAATAGCTTATGAAGAGGATTTTCTGAGTTATGTTGACCTTTTCATGTAGATTTTGCTAAGTCTGTAGATTTATTTTTAAATGCACTCTTATTAAATTCTCTGTTAAGCAGTACATAAAACTGTTTAGAGTACTATTGTTAGTGAGAGCTTAGGTGAGCATTTTTACCTTTCTAAATGTTCAAAGGGTTAAGGTAGATTTGCTCTCCTATACACACACACAACATAAAATATCTTCACTTATTTTTACTTAACTAAATCTGGAAAAAATTATTATTACCTCTGATATGTAAATGAAGAACCTGAAGTAATAGAAATAATTTGAGTCACATAAGTAGAACATAAAGAGCTTCAACCTCTTAATCCAGCTTTACCACATCTTGGCTAATTCCAAACTTAGGACTTTCCATCTCTACATTTAAAGACACCCTAAGACTGAAAGGTGATCTGAATTTTCTACTTTCTTATAGTGAAAATTCTAGTCTTAATTGCAACTAAATACAATGTGCTATCTATGTATACAGTTTCGCTTCTCTGTATAATCTTTGCAGTATGTAACTCACAAGTGATTTTGCTTAAATTTTGAGTGCCCCATAGACACTTATGGGACTGTGTCTGTTTTCAAATTTGTTCTCCTTCGTTTCTGCAAATACTCTTTCTTGGTTTTCTTTCCTTGTCTCTTTTTGTGCTAGTCTGCTCTTACTTACCTTTCCACTCCTGTTTTTTCTCAGGGCGCTGTTTCTGGACTCCCTGTTTCATTACATAGATTCCCCTTAGTTTATTTCACTAACTAAAATGAGGGATTCAAAATGCCCACTGCTAACCCAGACTGTTTCTTCTGATCTCTACACTCACATTCTGTGCTTAGACGTATCCAACTACGGTGCTGAAAACATGAGTACCCATACCTTCCTTATAAACAGCCAGCTGTGTGTTCATCCCCTTTAATCATACAGATATCTGGAATGCCTCCTGTTTCTTTATCACTCATATTTTATTGAATACACATTACAGAGATTTTTAAGCATCCGTGAGTTTTCTCGGTGTGAAGGACAAAGTTGGAACACTCCTCATCTTCCTGGATGTTTAACTCGAGATCGTGTGGCTGAAACAAACAAATCATCAGAAACAAAACAACTGCTGAAGATGATAATGCAGCTATGTTAACAGCTTAGTAGGAGAGGTTCTTGGATCCAGGATAGCACATAGTAGGAAACTCACATGCATTAGAGAGATGAAGGAAAAATTTTCAGAGGAAAAGATACTTGAGCAAAGACCTGAGGGATGAATGTGGACTCACCTGGTTTTACAGATGGAGAAGGAAGACTTCCATGTCAGTAGCTGTGGGTGTTGGGCAATAGGATGGACATATGGTAATAGTCGACAGACAAAGCCCAAGAATACAAAGAGGAAAAAAGGGATGAGCAGGTGTAACCACCGATGAAATGAAGGGGAAAATTAGCAGAATATATTTGTGTTCACCAGACTGTTAAAGCTTCCATGAGAAATGATAAATTACTTGTTTGTTTCAGGTAAGGTCATCATATAGTAAATATGTTTTTAAAATACTCATATCTAGTTAACAAATCTTACCTTTATAACATTTTAAATATGCTTAGAGTTTTCCCCCTTTTTCATTTTTTTATTGTCCTTCTTATTCTTACAGAAATTACTATAACACTCTCCCTTATTTTCCTAACTTCATTTTCTCTCAACTGAACTATGTCATCATTTTCCTGAGGGGAAAAGCACTACATGTTTTATTATAACTCACAGAAGTGCTCCCCACAGTTTCCTGAGCAGATATGTCTCTGGTGATGTTTTAGAAGAATGTACTTTGTGGGCACTTAAATTCATAAGTACTGCACAGCCCTCCTCCTAGTTGGTGACTAGTAGTGCAAATACTGCAAAACTATATAAGTACGTTTATTTAACCAGATATTTCCTGAGATTAATTAACCAAACTCTCCTCCTTTCTTCTCTAAGAATTATGAATATTTTTCAATGGTAACGTTTTCCACAAAGTGATTTACAATTATTTCCTACAATGTGAGCCACTGACACTGAATGTAGCATTCAGGGCTCTATTTTCAGAGCTTATTTCCTTATTCTTTTTATAGCTTTAACCCTCTGTCATTCTGTACTGAGTCGATTTGATTTCCACATTTGTGGAAATGGTCACATTTTCCCGAATTTCTTTCATGTTCAATTACAACATGTAAAATATCTCTGCCTCAGATTCTCCTTTTTTATTTCTTATTTGGATTAATTCCTATTCTAGACAACTAATCACCAACTTGACAGAGAGTCCTTCGCTGTCTTCCAGTCTGAATGAAGTAGAAACTTTGTCTTTCTCTTCAGAGCATCTTTAGTTAAAACTCTACACTGAATTATTTACACTGCAAAATCTAATACCAGAGGAAAGCTCCTTCCACATAGTGGCTACATTGTTTCTCTGTGTCCTCTTTTACTAGCATGGTGCTGAGAATATACTAAGCTGCAAAACAGATGGCTGTTAAATAATTAAACTAGTGCAAGAAACCAAGCTAAACCCAATAGGAGGTGAAAGAGAAGCAGCACAAACTTCTATAACTTGATAAGCGTGAAACTTTGTGGAGCATGTGGACAAATGGCTAAAGTGAAGAGAAGATCAAAGCAAGTCCTCTCAGGGAAGTGTTCAAGTTCATGTAGGGCTGGATGAATTGAGGAGAGAGTCCTGTATTAAATATTATTTTAGATGAGCTCATAACACGATGCTGTTTTTGGAGACGAACAATGGATATTCCACGTGAGCTTAAGCAGGTCATACATACTCCGGTGACCGAGTTCACAGGATGTTCAGTGTCAGGTACGCAGTGATGCATTCTTAGTGTACCGAGTTTGAGGCTCTGAGAAATTGAAGCATGAGATTATTATAAATGTAGGCATTCTAAAAAGATTCAACTGAAGTGTGTAATGTGAGGGTTAATTTTAGAAAGGTTGACATGAAGGTATTAATTAAAATATTTATGACAATACTCTGGGTCAGGGAATGATAAATGTTTTCTTTAAAAGGCCAGTTATTACATATAATGGGCTACATCACCCACCTGGCCTTTCTCACAACTGCTCCACTACATTATTGGAGAATGAAAGCAACCATGGGGGAGATGTAAACAAGTGTGGCTATCTGCCAATAAAAGCTTGTGTCAAAGGAGTGGCAGGTCTGATTTTGCTGGAAAGCCATAGTTTTTTTGTGTGTGTGAAAGGTAAAACAACAACATCTAAACTGGACTGAGGAAAGTGAAGATGATTTCTCTCTGTCACAAAGAGTTGTGGGAATGGAATATATGGCAGCAGTTTCTGAGTCCATTTGGATAATGAAGAAGAGAGAAGAGTTAAAAATGATACTGAGGGCCTGGCCCTAATGACAGGGATTCTTATAGTGCCACTAGCCAAAAGAGACATGGTAGGAAGGAGACTATTTGAGGGTGAATATGATGAACTATGTAATGGGGAATCTGCCTACACAGTAGAGCTGTGATCTTTTAGAAGCAGACCAGTTCTGAATCAAATTGAAAATGCCACAAGCCTGCACCACTTTGCAATGAGCTTTTGTACATTTGCACCAACTTTTCCATTTTGATGATATCAATAATGAAAAAATATATGAGTTTTCTTAATATTGCCACACATACATCTAGCATGATTTTATTAGTGTTCTATACTGAGCATATTGCTCTTTTATCTAATCACCTGGGGCACTAAACAAATGGAGCTATTATAAAGAACATTTATTTTAAGATAATAGCCATCTATTTCTTGCTATACATAAGTCTACAATATATGTTGCTTGACAAATGTCATTTGACTCTTTCCTTTATTCAAACTTGAGGACGATTTAATTTTGATTTTAAACAGTTCAAGGGAAATAAGATGAACTGTGAACTGTTTTCCTTCATTTATTTTCTGGGAGAGGCAAATTTCACCATGCATTTCAATTAGACAAATACATGTCAGGTGGGGAGAGAGAATAAAATGAGTCAGCAATGGAACAGGACAGGCTTCTTGACCAAGTCTGCTTCCTGAAAAAAAAAAAATAGAGTGAGATTTAGACATGAATAATTCAAAGCCACACTGCAGCTAGTCAGCAACATAGAAATGGGGTTCAATAAACCTGAAACCTGGTTGGGCAAATTATTTTCACATCTATTCCTAAAATGCCTGTGAAATTCTCCTGCTAAAACGAGAGTCAGAAGAACCCCTTTAAAGAATTCCACTTCATTACAAAGGCCTTGCAAACATTGCTGTTACTATGTTTTATTGCACAAAAAACATTCCTAGTTAAAAAATATGCTCCTGGCTCTAACATCGTATACCCGTTACTCCTCGTCTCATACCTTGTGAACATTTTCTGACTTTTATGTTCTCCCCTGGCATGCAGTCGCATTATAAGGAGCCTTCCCCAAAGATCTGACTGGACTTCAGAAACAATTTGCAAGTCCTCTCCCAAATATTTCACTCATCTGCAGCGTTTTCTTGGTGTTGCAAGTCAAACTGAATGATTTCCTCGGAGAGATATGTTCTATTTTAAATATTCTAGTGGAAATGCTTTCTCAGGGAATTTTAAAAGAAGAAAAATACGAAACAGCTATTTGCTCTGCATTTAAAAATCTAACTGCTTGGCCTGTGGAGTAATATTCCAATCATCATTTATTGATACCTGCTGACCATGTAAATGATGAAGATTTTTGTTTTGCTATATGACATGAAATACATTTAATAATTTATCAAATTTAGAGTGGTGACTACCTTGTAACCTCGTTCTATTTGTCTATAAACAGATCTGAGTCTGTCTGTTATACCATGTGAAGTACACCAATGAGATACGCAAAACTAACAAAGACAATGGAAATTCTTTTTGTATTTGCTGTGTATTGGGTAAGAGGGTGCTAATACTAACATCTAATACATTTTTTGTTTAAATAAATAAAAGTATTTCCTACATGTCCCAATCTTTAACGACATCTTAAAGATATCTGAACACACTGTTCACTTTCTTTAAGGTTTAGATGAAAAATAGCACCTGGTGACAGGATGTTATAGTCAAGATTTTCTCCCAACCAATTGGATTAATTATGCAAACTGCTCAAAACAATTTAAATAGAAACAAAAGACACAAAATATCTTCACAGCCTTAACAGTCAAACTGGAGCATGAGTCACCCTTGGGAGGTCAAGAATACTAATCAAGTGGGTACAGATAATTCTAGGGAAATTAGTTTCCAGATTTCAATCTCCATTTGCATCTGAAGTGATACCTTCATGCAGGGCTTCTTTTCACATCTCCCTTTTCCTAATTGCTCAATTCCATTTTGCAAAAGAAAAGTAAACCTTGCCTGATTGTACTTTCCTGAAATAATTTTCATTTGGTTACTTTGATGGGTTAGTTACTCAATTATAGTAAAAAAAAATGGTATCATTCCTGATGAAGATAACAGGGAGACATTTTGTTAGTGGGCTTTGAATTCCTGGCCAGATTCTTTGCCTGGTTTATCCCTATGTCCCTTGATTATCTCTCTTGCTATCATCTACTTATCTAATGCATCCTACAATTAGATTTCAGCATTGCAATTTGTTCTTGTGGTACTTATTTGAACTGGAAAACCAAGTCAGTGTATTTCTGAGAAAAGGTGTGCAGGTATTGTTTTGTTTGACCGTACATCCGGCTTTGGGAATCAGATTATATGCCAGACATTCACTCATTGAGTAAAGAAGCTAAAATATCAGTTCCAACATGGAAAAGCTCATGGTGCTAAGAAGTGTGCTTCTTTCAAAAATTAAATGAATGCTATTTTAATTTTCTCAAAGCTTTTTGTATGTATTTGGATAAACAAGCTCTTTTTTGAGACAGGGTCTCGCTTTGTGGTTCAGGCTGGCCCTGAGCTCAGCCTCAAACTCACATCACAGCAATCCTCCTGACTCTGCCTCCCGAGTGCTGGGATTACAGGCATGAGCCACCACGCCCGGCACTGTGGTATGTGGTACTGGTTGCTGCTGGGTATGAGTCTCCACACCCATTATTGTATGTGGTTACTGGGGAATCGAACCCATGTCCTTGCGCTTGCAAGACAGGCGCCGGAACCATTGAGCTATATCCCTGGCCCAAACAAGCTCTTTTTAATGCAAAAGAATGGCTATCAAAAATCAATATCTGACATAGCTGAATAAAGTGTTTTTGGAGCATCAGTAGAATTTGACAAATTACACTTCATGCCAGGTGATTTTCACATATTTTCTTTGAAATGAATAAAATAAGATGATATAGCAACCAGCATTTATCATAAAGAAGTATTAATTATTAACTCAGTAATTAACTGGCCTATGGTCTTAACCAACATTTAGCAGTAGTCAAACAGTATGATTTTTTAACTAGTGTGTTTTTGAGGGAAAATAAAGGACTATAAATATATTAAGGAAACGTTGATTCATTACCCAATTGTTGACTACTGCTGTCATTTTTTGAAAATAAATAGGAAAGAGCTACCTAAAATAGACTTTACTGGGTAGAGCAGGTTTCAGTTCACAACAAAAGTGAGGGAGGTGGCAGAGCTTTTCCTTCTCCTGCAGATGGAAAGACTTCTTCAGTACTGACCTTTCTGGATAAAGAAGCATGTGCCTCACAATTGGTGGACATGTTATTGTCATTTAAATTCCACAGTTTGCACTGAGGTCATGCTTGGCATTGTGAACTCCACAGTCTGGACGGAGGTCTGATGGTATCTACCCACCATCACACAGTCACAAAGATTAATTTCAGAGCCTTAAAATGTTCTATGCTCACCTGTCTTCTCAGCCATCCCGCCACCAACTGGTAGAAACTACTGATCATTCAGTGACTCAAGTGCTGCCTCCCGTAGAGCACCATGTTGTCAGAAATGAAGTACACCGTCTTTCAGATTGACTTTTTAAAGTTAGTGCTATGCATATAAGGTTACTGCTATCTTCTTATGACTTGTACCAGTTTACTTACCCATTCAGCTAGTGAAGAACTCTGTTGCTTCCAAATTTGGACAATTATAAATAAAGTTGCAATAAGCACATCTGTGCAAGTCTGTCTCTTTCTGTCTCTATCTACCTCTTTTTCTTTCTTACTTTTCCTTCTTTCCTTTTCAATTCTGAAGATTGAATTTAGGGCCTTCACAGGGAGCTGAGTATCCAGATCCTTTTCATTGCATTTTACTTTTTCAGAAGTTTTGAGACAAGGTCTCATGAAGTCACTAAGTTACCCAGGTTGCTTTTCATCCTCCTCCCTCAGTTTTTAGGAAGGATTACATGAGTATCTTCATTTTTTCCTTTTATTCTTTTTCTTTTACTACTTTTTCTTCTTTTCCTTTCCCTCAACATTTTGTCACCATTATTTGGATATATTCTTAAATTTTTTTAATTTATATTTTTTTTGTTTTGACCAACCTCATAACTCTGAAAAATTACAAAGGTGAAAATATGTTCATTTAACAAAATAACTTCCAATATGTTTCAAGTAGAAGTTCATTATTCTATATTTTCAGCACATACTAAACTTATATGAAATATAATAGAAAATTTGTTAAAATATATATATTATCTGCTTTTTAATTTGTTTTCTGCTTTTATCCCAATTCCAGGATTGAACTCAGCACCTTGGGCTTTCAAGATAGGGATGGCCCTGAGCTACATTCCTAGCCCTTTGATTTATTTAGAAAACACGAATATATACAAATATTTTTGCCAAAATATGTTGGTTAGAAGTGTTTTCCAAGATTCAAGATAGATATGTAGCTTGATCTTAAATAATAGACAGGCTTAGCAATGAGTATCAACAAATGATATGACAGCCTTTTTTGGTTTTCTTTCAATTCTTTTCAATGAATTCAGGAAAAAAAATATTTCCAGCATATTATAACTTTTTTTCTATTTTCTACAATTTATTAAGAGAAAAAGAGAACTGAACTAAAGTTCAAAACCATGACATATTTTAGTTATATAATTAAATATTGTTATTCAGTCTTTGAAATCTAAAGCCAAATTATTTTCATTCTATTCTTGGATTGTTTATTTAAGAGTTTTTGATCTCAGGTAACCAAGGTGATTATAACTTTTCTATGCTCTATTTTTAAACAAATAGTATCATTACCATTATTAGTGGTTTAGACCATAGCAGATATATTTGCCCATTAAAATATCGTAAATAAATGTTTAGTCACTTAATGTAAGCTCAAAAGTTTCCTGTTACTTTGCTTTTGTCCAAGAGATTTTGATTTCCTATCCATGAACATAAAAAGATTCAAATAAATATTTTGTTAAATAACTGGACACTTTAGTAGAGGATACAATAAAAGTTGTAAATGTCATTGGTACTTTGAGTTTTATTAAGACATTCAGTGTATGCTTATGTTCTGATTCAAAGAATAATCATTTGACTAGATAATGCTCCCCAAACGTAGAAAAAAAGGATGAGGAAAGTACCAGAAAAATTATGTTTAAAGAAATTTGTAATCTATGCAGACAGCTAGGACTAGAGAGGCCAACAATTGTAGAGAAAAAAGAAGTGTTTTGTCAACCTCTTTTTTCTTAGAACATTGGCCAATATTTAGCTTTGTGTGAGAAGGAAGAAAAAAAGGAAAAATTATAAAAAAGCAACAGAAATGCTGAAAGTCTGCTGATAATCTGCAGTTATGAGAACTCTAAGATGAATATCTCAGTTTAGGAGAGCCAGGATTCAGAGGACCAGGTACGTGAGGCTGGATCGGACATGGAGAAGTGGGCCCTGCTTTGCTGTGGTGTTCACATTCTGTCAGAGCTTTCTGATTTTACAGCAGGCCAGAGATAGGACAAGGAGCCCAGTGCAAACCCACTGCTTCCTGGGTGGAGTCTCCACATGTCTGGATCATGTTTCCGTCAGCTCCTAGTGTCATAGTCCTGGCTGTACTTTTGTAGATGCATGTATAGTGTATCAACAAGGATTCAAATAAAAAAGAAATTGTAAGTGAAAAAAGAAAAAGAATATAAACCCTAGAACAAAAAGAGAACCAGGGAGAAAGCCCTGTACCCACAAGAAAACAGTATAGTGCTAATTTGGTATCTGTTACTAAGAGAGAGAAAATTTAGGATATCAGTGGCTAAACTGGAAAACACGCTATGGATCATTTGTGTTTTCCATTTCTGCTGCCTATGAATGATAAGCAAAGACAGACTCAAGGTATGTGCTATGGAGAATCATGACCTGCTCTTTGGAACGCTCATTTTCTTTTGTCCTACTTAGACCTGTCCCTCATGTCCCATTTCCAACTTACAATGGATGCTGCTGGTTCTGACTCACTTTATGACTGTGCAGGTCTGATAAAAACCAGTTTCTTGAGAGCATTTATGGATGTATGCTCTGTTGTTCCCCCATAGACAGCTCGGTGGTTCCACCAGGGCTCAATGCCACCCCAGCTGTTTATTAACAGGTATACAGTGGTCTGGTGCAGATGACGCGGTGTTGTATACAAAGGCTGAATGACTACACTGTGTCTTGTGGGAGCTCTATAAATACCACATGTACTGCTTCTCACACTGAGTCAGCGCAGGAGAGTATTCCAGTCCCTGTGGTCAGGCTCAGGGTTGCTTGGGCTGCAGCCAAGACACGCTATAAAGTCTTTTCTTGTTCTAAGCTTTGCTTAAACTTAATAGACTTTTGCGTCTCCATGGTATGTGAGTCAAAGATGTACTTCTAAGTGTGGGGTAAGTTGCCTTTCTAAATTTAGCATATTCTACTGCTAGTGTGCTTCTGTTTTGGGGATAGGAAGCAAAATGGGTCAAGCTAACTTTTGCTGTCCATACAGTGGATATCCAAATTACAAAGGATATATTGTCTTATTCATGCATTTATTTGGATTTTAATATTTCAAATGAAACTAGATATGAAAATAGTTTAAAATGTGACTACATTTGTGATTCTCTATAGCAATTCTATCCCCATTAATCCATATTTATTTTATATTCCTTGCATGAAGGATTATGCCAGAAAAAAAAAACCCTTTAGCAGCTCCAAGTACTGGAAGAATACAGCTTGCTGTAAAAATTCATGACATAGAAATAAATTATTAAACAAAAATAACAAAGAATAATAAAAGTAAAGAAGTGAGCAAGACTAATTTACATAAACATTTTTAGAAGCAAATTGGATCAGCATGAAACTATTATGTCTTAAGAAATTTACCCATAAAAATTTAGAATATGATGCACTCTATTGAGTGTGTGGGACTGGATAAAAAGAAGAATGCAATTTATAATATATTACTTCTTCCCATCATGATGACATATCTTCCACTGAACTACCACTCTCATGGATTATAATTACAACAAAAGTTTAACAAATACACCTCTGAATGTAAGGGTACAAGAGAGGCCAGTTGAATCTAGAATAGTTTCCACATTGCAATGTCTTGCTCTAGGTAGCATTCTCACTTGTAATTCCAAAGGTTTTTCTTTTGTATCTGTAGTGGCAGCAATAATAACAGCAGGAAGAACATTTGTAAAGGTTGCTGGAGAGAATTATCATTATGGAGAAATATCTGTAAGATAGTCAATGGAGCCAATATTAAGAAAGGCAACTTAGCTGGCCTTAGTAGAGGGCAAAACCCATTCCTCTCATCACTGAGACATATAAACAGCTTTCAGGTTCTCAGTTCCTCACAATTCAGGAGACTGATGTGTAGGAAATCTAACTTCCCCAAGCAATTGTTGTGGTGGAAGAAGTATTAAGCACAGCAATAACACTTCAAGCATTTGTGGATGGAATGGTCAAAGCCTGAGCTATGTTATCCCCACGGAACACTGGCAAAACATAGCCAGAGCACCTCTGTGAGAAATGTGAGTGCGCTCTAAATCCTGGAAATATTCAGAAAGGAATCTGCTGTAGTACACTAGTTGCATTAGCCATATGTTATTGCAAGAAATATATGAGGTAGTCACTTTGTAAAGAAGAAAGGTCTTTCTGGATTGCCCTTCCAGAGTCCTCAGTGCATGGTGGGTCAGCCTGCTTGCTTTCAGCCCATGGCAAGACAGTGTGTCAGGCAAAGAGAGTGTGCTAGAGCAAAATTTCACACCTGTGCCAGCTGGGAAGCAAAAGAGAGCAGGAAGAATGGGCTGGGATTTCATTGTCTTTACAAGGGTGCTTTGCTAGTGACAAGCACAGCTCTCTGTAGAGCTAACTGCTTAAAGTGTCCACCACTTGCTAATAGCACCAAACATGGGCTGAGTCCTTAACATATGACTTTTAGGGACATTTGCCGTCCAGACTCATACACTAGGCTTCCTGGAGCTGTTTATCAGTGTTCAGAGCACTGCAATTTGGAGTAAGGCTTAAGGTAGTCAACTTACTCACAAGCTGAAGGAGCATACTGCAGAGACCTCAGTTCACTGTATTTTTTGATGAAGCTCATGTTTCTGATTAATTTTGAAAAAACTAAAATATCTAAGTATAATCCTTAAATATCATAATTATGGATATTAACATTCACCAAGAGCCTCTCATTCAGCTTTTGTTAGTCAGCAATAACAAGCTTTTAAAACCAATGCCATCTTTCATGCTAAAACAAAAACCAGTCTTTCATGCTACATCAACCTCCAGAATATCACAGAAGTACCATCTTTTCCTGTGTTTTGTGGTTAGTTTGCAGATGAGAGATTAATCATTTTATAGTGTTGAAAGTCTAATCTTGAGCATTAGAGGGTGGCTCTAGGAATGTCCTAAACATAAAAATCTTTGACACTGATTGGGAAAGTGAAGCTTTTATGACAGGGGTTATGATTGAGAACATATTTAAGTGAGAAAAAAGAAAAAAAGGTAAACCAGGAAAGGATATAGCTACCTTTCGGGAGAAAGATAAGATCTATAGAGCTAAATGCTGGCTTTAAAGGAAAGTTGATTTCTCAACTTTCTCAAATTTCATAAAAGAAATTTCTCAATTTCTTTTATGACAGGGGTTATGATTGAGAACATATTTAAGTGAGAAAAAAAAAAAAAAGCTAAACCAGGAAAGGATATAGCTACCTTTTGGGAGAAAGATAAGATCTATAGAGCTAAATGCTGGCTTTAAAGAAAGTTGATTTCTCAAATTAAAGAGCAGGATAGAACGAAGGAAGGGAGAAAGAAGGAGGAGGGAAGAAGAAGATAATTTAGAGCTAAAAGCAAATAAGGACATAAAGAAAAAAAGTAAAAATAAACTAAACAGTTAGCACAAAAATTAATTGTGGCATTTTATCTATGTTTGAGTGAACTGAAGCTTCAGCAAAGGGATTTGGGTAAAATTCTCAGATGATAAGGATTTCACCCTGATCACTAACCATGAAGAGGGTTTTTGAAGGTGTTTCTATACTTTGTTTTATAGATATTGTAATTGTTTGGTTAAAAAAGAAACTTTTCAGTTTCTTGCAGATGTGACATATGGCTTCTGAGAATAGGAGACTAACAATTGCAGAAACACCTGCTTGTGCCAGCTATATGAGCTATGATGATTTCAGTTCTGAAGGCCAAATGCAGATGCTGAAATGAAATTCTCAATGAAAAACCAAAGAGATTAAGATCAAATCTCCCTAAAATTTTTAGCCATTGTGAACATCATCTCTTTTTCTTTGACAGTCAATACAATTTCTTTATTGATTACCATAGATCTTGTTTTCCATATTGAAAATTATTTTGAGAAACAGCACTAGGAACTAGTAAATGTATATGTACTAGTATATGTAATTCAAGTCTTTATTGGTACAATACATATACATATCATGATCCCACTCAACACTGAGAGTTTGTACCAGTATATGACATTGCTTAATTCTCATTTTTTCCCATTTCTCCACCCACAGTAAAACCCCTGTCCCCTATATACATAAGCTTTGTTTCCTTCTTGTATTACCATCCTATTATTTCTCCTTGTTACCCGTATACCCCATTTCCTTTTGAATATTTTCTATTTCACAATATCTATTATATATTCTAGAACTCATTTATATCTTCATTTTCTCATGCCAGAGAAAAGTTACAATATTTACCCATCTGTGACCTATTTATTTTGCTTATGAGTATGTCCTCAAGGTATGAACATTTGAATATAAATAACTCAAACTTATTATTTTTATGGCAGAGTAATACTCCATTTTATAGATGAACCTCATCTTTATCCAGTCTCCAGCTGAGGGACATTTTGGTTGTTTCCAAGATTTAGTTTTCACACACCAAAGTGCTATAAACATGGGTGCACATATGTCACTGTGATATAAATCTCTCTCTCTTTTTTTTTTTTTTTTTTAGACAAGGTCTCCTTTTTGTTGTAGTCCAGGCTGGCCTTGAACTCACAGCAATACTCCTGCCTCTGCCTCCCAAGTGCTGGGATTACAGGCATGAGCCACCATGCCTGGCGCGGTGTGGTATGTGGTTCTGATTGCTGGCTGGTGTGAGTTTCCATGCCCAGAATTGTTGTATGTAGTTACTGGGGGATTGAACCTGAGCCCTTGAACTTGCGAGGCAGGTGCAGGAATCACTGAGCTAAATACCAGGCCCCAAATCTTCTAATTCTTTAGTGTGTATCCCTAGTAGGGGAGGAGTAAGGTCAAATAGGACCTCTAATCCTAGTTTTTTGAGAAATTTCCACACTGATCTTCATGGTGGTTTCACAAGTCTACCCTTCCACAAACAATGGAGAAGGATAACTACTAGTATATTTTGAAAGTAAAATTTTTGCTATGAGAAATTAATAGAAATGATTAATATAAACAGTGAAAAACAAAATGATGAATCTTACTGAAATTAATAATTCTTCCTATAGTGTAAAAAGGAAAGGACCTCATAAGCACATTATAGTTTAAAACATAATTCCCTATTCAGCTCAGTTATATAAGGGAGAAATTTGAAGATTATGTTTCCATGCGAGTAATGGTTCAGTTCATTTGAAAGTATTTTTGTTTTTATAATGGAGAAACCAGATTGTCAGGATGGAAAAAAAGACCAGTGCATTCATTCAAATAGATGGGACATATACGGTCACAAGTGCTCTTGGGAATTGTGTTGGTTTTTTGAGGAATCTGTCCCTTCTTCTACCCCAATTTTTATTCAGAGAATGCCATTGCTTTGCTTACTCAGGGAGAACACCACATTCTATGTACATGTGCAACCCAAATGGCTTTCATTGTTTGTCAAAACCAAATGTGTTTCTGGAATTATTGAGAGTCTGTTTCTCATTAACTTTTCTGGATAGTATCAAACTTTGAATGAATACAAGGTAATAGTTTTTATGATTTAAAAAAAATCCACACATGAGTTCAGTGGTTGAAGTTTTAACTGAGAGTTGTAAAATATTTAAAAATAAAACTCTGTCTGGCAGAAACTTTCATATTTGGGAACTCTGTTTCCCTCACACACTCTGGCGTGCCAAGAAAACTTTCCACATGGCTCCTTCCCACTGGGCCTTCACAGCTTCCATCTCCCATTGCAGCCTCTCAGTTCACACTTGCATGAGAATCTTTGTCCATCTAAATCTAATTCTGCTAAGTTGCCAGTTCTGAGAATCTCTGAATTCAAATTCTGTAAGTCAAGTTGGTAGCTGAGGGTTTGTAAAACCAGTGTAGAATATTAGATCTAAATTAAAACTCTCCCCTCACTACATAATGTTGTAATTTTGGTTTTGTACCTTTGTAAGAAAATTCCTGGGTATGAACACGAGTGAAATAAATCCTACTACTCTGATTATTTGTAGAGACTGTATTATTATTCAATATAAAGTAAGGACACATGTAAATATCTTATTATTTACTTAAATTTGTTTTATGTATGTGAGAATGGATGACTGACCTAAAATCTGCTCACACTAACAGGGACACTGGAAAACAGAAGTACAAAAATTTGTGATATGTTGTGCATTCTAATTAGAGATAATCTTTAATAGTAATTATGTATAATCACATCCTAAGCATAGCAATCATAACTAGGTTAAATGGAAATGTGTTTTAGTAAATATTTTTCATAATGACATAAATGAATTGTTAAAAGAGTGGTTGGATATAATTATTTTTATTATAGTAAAAATACAGATTTGCTTGGGTAAAACTGGCTATAGAAATTTCAGAATATGAAAATGTACTCTGTTACAGATTCTGAGATGGCTCTTCCCGTAGAATACATTGATCCTTCCAATTATCTTGGGAGGTGTGCTATATTTTTTCTGATAGCCTTTAAATATTGAAATGAACAGAAAATGACCAGCCATCACTGAGAAAGAAATGTGTTTACCTTATTCTCCTGGCAAAATAAACCCTCATAAAAGATTGGTTTTAAAAGTTCACAACAAATTATAACACAAAGAATAGTAGAAATTGGAAAAATACGTTTTGTAATTTTATCTTTTTTCTGGAGAATTTATATTACAGTAGAGTATGAGAAGCCAAGGAGATTATTTACACACTTAATTTTTTATTCCTGGTCACTCTGTCGTCTATCAGAAGAGATGTTGTCACTGTGTACAACTTTATATAGTTTATCATGAAGTATCAGAGTCAGTATTGATAAACTCACTGACACAATAGTTCTTGGTTGAGAAATATTGCTTGAACTTTCACAATATAAGCCTGCGTATTGCTCTTTTAACTTCCCTTTGAGGTATACTGCTAACAAGCTGTATAGATAATGTCATTTTAGAAGAAAATTTTTATTGGTCTTCAGTTATCTTACATATATTTGTGCATTTCAACAGAGTTATACCTGGACTCTAAATATAGGTTTTAATATGGTAAGTGCATCCATATGAGACATGTATTCTGTAAACACAGTTTAACTTCTTTCAATAGAGAAGGCACAGCAGATCATAGCACTTCAGGTGTGCAATCCTAGAGACCAATCTAGTGATTTTACAAGAAAATCTCAATCTAACATACTGTCTGCACTACAATGAAACTGTAAGCTTTTAGGGTTCACATATACTTTAATAAACCTAGTAAAATCAATAAACCAGTACTACAATACCAAATTCACAACAGATTGGTAATGCAAAAACTACTTCTCCCTGGACTGTTTCAGCCAGTCTATTGCATAAGATTTCCATGTAATTTAAAAGAGATAGAAATAATGGTTTGATGAATTTTATATGAGTGGATCTTGTGAAATCTTTTACCTACACAGAAGTTGATATTTTCATAACCCACCTTGACTCAAGGGAGAGCAGTTTATGAAGACTTATGTATGTTTCAAACCACTCTCCTTCATCTTGAACATTTTTTTTATTTCTTCATCGTCTTTTCATCCTACATCATACATCCTATGAAAATGCTTATGAATTTTATCCATAGGGATGAGAAAATCAAACTTGGCAAAGAACTCTACACTGAAAATTTTGAAGTGATTATACTAATGGAAATATTCCCTTGTGAGGATTTATCTTTGATCTCAGTCCTGAAGAATGAAAAGAATATACCAAAATATTTTGCTGGGATATCCTTACCATAAAAAATGAAGGAGCAAATAATTGATTTCCTATTTTAATGAGAATTTTCTTCATCCTTATCATGAGGAAACTAACAGTAGTTCCCCATGGACAATAGAGATCATGTATGAATGAGTGCACATATGAAGAAATATGGTCATTCTACTCTAGAATCAAAAGAAAGATATGAAGTAGAACTAATATGGCAAGTCATCAATATGACATATGCCTGAGGAACCACAGTTGTGTTGAACTCCAACTGGACTCTCTTGAAATGCTTTCCCAAATATGCTATCATTTGTTTCCTATGAACATACAATCTGTGACACACTACTGTATAATTTTTCATATACCTTTACATATTTATGTATAAATTTTAGGATTTCTTTTTATTTTTATTTGTACATTGAGTACACTTACCTAAAAATGTATTTATATTTGACTATTAGTTCAATACACAAAATTTAGGCATAGTTTGAATAAAAAACAAAAAAAGAAAATATAGTTTATTTTCCTCTACATTTTCATTTAAAAGGATATTTAGCACAGGTGATTACATACAAGTTTATACCATCAGACTGTAATACCTGGCTATGCTCTGGATCATCAGAATATTCACAGACAAATTTCATCATCACAAACAGGAGTCAAGATTATATCCTGAGGGTGTTCTATAGGCCAAAGAAATCTAATCCTCTATTTAAGGACCTGGTCATAAATTTTGTGACATTAAGATTCTCTAGTTTGAGGAAAGCTGAGAAGGAAGGATACATGCAAATCTGTAATGGAATAACACAGAAGAAAAATAATAGAGAAAATAGGAGTGATTCAGAGATAAAAACACAAATAACTTATCATTTATAAACTCAGAGGAATAATATAAAATATTATAAGCTGTGAAACAAAACAATTCTCAAGGAAAGATATACATGTGTGTGTTTGGGTGCTTTTAGAAGTTAGTAGTTGCTTTACTGAGCTCAGTAAAATCAGTTGCTCCTCTCCAATGCGAGTTCTTGTTATTCAGTCAGTTGAGATCCTGAGAAGAATAAAGTGTAGAATAAGAGAGAATTTGACCTTTCTCCCCCCAAATGACCCTTTTTCTTGGCATTTTAAGTCTTCCCCTGCCTCTATTGCAAGTCTGTCTCATCAGTTTTCCTACCACTGACACCTATGACTAAAAGGAGGACAATTTCTGTGGCTCATAGTTTCACAAATTTTGGCCCACTGTCTGGTGTTCCAAGGCAGAAATATGACAGCTGCAAGGCTGTCAGAGGAAGACTGCTTATTTCCTGTTGGCCTGGGGCCAGAGTGGGAGAGTCTGACCAAGGGGCCAAAGTTCAAGTTCAGACCTTTAATTCACTCCTTCATGACACACCCTAACCCTGGGGAGGGTGTCTGACTGACCCCCTGCTGACCCCTAAGTCATTTCAGTTGAACTGTCATAAGACTCACATGATTGGTTCTGTTGATTTTCAAGCTTCTGGGCTAGAACTGACTAGCACTACTAGCCTTCATAGAAAGGATTTTTAAACAAAATATTGGGTAGATTTGAATTTATTAATGATGATTGAAAATAAGAGCAGAGTTTTGGAAGTATATTAATAGTAAATGATATAAAAATTGTTTAAAATTTGGAGTTATGACAAGGAAAACAACTGTATTGCTATGTACCAAGACTGGACTGTGAGGGATCTTCATATCGTTAGTGACAATACCAATGTTAATAACACTTATAAAGTCCTATTACAATTATGATTTAAGGATGAAGTGAGCAGACATTTGAAGAGTGTGTCTACATGTGAGATTACATGTATGGATAACAGATGAAACACAAGAAACAGAAATTAGTGGGTTACTGCTATGTTTAGTAAAATTCAAAGATACTTTGAAAATCTGGACAGAAAGTTAGCTTATGTTACATGATAGATTTTAGATATGAAACCTTTGAAATTATACAGTCAACCTCCTCATTTAAGTGAAGAAACTGGGACCCAGAGAAATTAGCAATAGAAAAGGAACTATGTTCTATCACCAAAGAGATCAACAAATCATCATAACACAAAACCTGTGGGAACAGACTTATGTTCTGTTCCTATGCTTTAGCAACTATTGTCTGTAAAATTATTTAAACTTTAGGAGACTTAGTTCCCTTATTTTAGAAATAGGAAGTGAAGATTTTTTGAGTTAAGAATAGAGTAGAATGTTCAACAAATTATAGCATTAATACCAGCATGTCTGAGATTATGTATTTATAGCATGAATAAAATGTAGGAAATAGCATATTTATTTTAATCAGAATGACTATAAATTTATTATGTAATGTATTAACTCTTCAGAATCAGAGAGCACCATGAGGAATTTCAGAACGGTGGTGTTATGGCTTGTGGTTAGATGGTCCCCTAAAGTGTTGTTGTGCAGATGAGGTGGAACTTTCTTCAAATGTGGCTGAATCTGGAATGCATGATGCTGGGACTAAGAGCATGTGATTACCAAATCACCACACACAAGTGATTGGAGTGCACCATCCTAATCCAGGTAGTCTACTTTGTGTGCACCATGTTGTTTTCCCTCTGAAATATCTCTCTATCCTGTGCCACCCTGCCTTGGAGTCAGCCCATTATGGACTGAACCCTCTATGAACTGTAACCCTAATAAACCCCTTCCCCTCTAATGTTGGGTGTGGGTATTGTGTCTAAACAAGGAGAGATAAGTAACTAAGGCACATAGGTTAAATGAGGGCTTTCCCAGGAAAACTAGAATGAAGTCTTCTTGTTGAGATATACTGAGATTGATACATAAAATGTATGAGTGACTGATGGGCAGCTGGAAGCCATCAGAATGATAGGGGAAGCACAGTTCTTGGAAAGAGTTGGTAGCACAGTAGGTAGGTAGTTTGCCAGGATGACAGTTGAAAAATGACTCAATTGAGAAGAAAGCTCTTGAAAGTGAGATAATCCATGCATTTAAAATATGGACAGGTATTAAGTCCATAGAGTGTGAGATAGGTTGATTATTGTCAAGATGGCTTGATGAGTTTCAGAGGGAAAATGAGCAGCTGAGAAACAAGAATTAAAGGCTAGAAGCGAGAGTATCAGGTTTATTTGTGAGCTTAACCAGAGGCCTTTATCTCTTAAAAAGGAAGAACAGACATAGCTAAGCAGCATACTGAGGATCAGAGGGTCACAGAGGCATTTTAAATGCTCAGTCCAAGATCTGCCATGTAGAACCTGGAATGCTGAAACATGATATATAAATTCTTATATGTTATTCCAAAGAAATTGGGGGTGAAACAGCCATTATTGCCTATTTTGACTCAAAAATGTTTTTCTGGCACAGCTTCTTGGGACCTCAGAGCTTGCGATGGAGCACTCCCTGTAAGAGTGAGTGCATCATCTATGTAAAAGTGAGAGAACTTCCCCTCAGTCCGCTAGCAGCTGAAGAGCTTCTTGCAGAGCTATCGACTGCTTCTCACAGAGGTCAGGTCAGTAATCAGATGGCAAGGAAAGATGACTTCACACCCAAAGTGTTACAAGAAATAAACCCACATATACAAAAGTCAGGTGTCTGTCTATTCCTGAGATCAGAGTTTAAACAGAAGAATCAGTTATAAGAAGGACAAAAAAGAATTCACTCACCTTGGGACATTTTCTGTGGATGAAATACTTTGGCAAAGTTAAGGGAAGATGGAGTAATTTCTCAATGAAGCTTCTTTTAGAAGACTAGGAAAAAATCCAGGCTATTCTTTTTTATTTTTAAAATTTAAATTGATTTTATTGGTATATTTTATACATATATGATGATCATATTCAACACTCAATTTGTACCTTTACATGACATATCTTGATCCTCATTTTTCCCACTCCCCTGCCCTCCCTACAATCCTCATCCCTTGTATACATACATATTTCCTTTTTTTAACCATCAATCTTTTTCCTTCCTTTATTTACTACAACAGCCTGTTATGAGTCTATGCAAATAAGTGAATTTCCCTCACAGACTAGAACAAGAAATAAATGGCTGTCAGAAGTGAATATGTTATAACATATAAAGCAATGAAATAAAAGCAATAATGACAAAAATACAAGCTAAAAATAGAATACCATGACAAATTAGAAGAGAGAAGCACAGGGCCTAGGAGCTAGTCAGAGGACAACCAGCATCCTTACAAAGTCATTCTGTGTATACAAGGACCAGGTAGGATAGTTGATCACAGAACTGAGCTCCTTAATAACCATGAGGATGACTGGATTCTGCAATAAGGGAACCAGGTGGCCTCATTTGGCCACAGATCAGGCCATAAAACTACAGTTGCTGGAAGAAAAGTAGAAGCAGTGGACAGAAGCACTACTGCATGAAGAAACATTAAAATGGTTTGTAGCAAAGGGTATTCTGAGAATAAAACAGAAGGGCAGCAAAACAGAGTATTGCTTCACTTCTGTACCTAGAAGAAAAGTTAGGATGGATCTATAAACTAAAAGTGGTCCCCTGAAAAAATTCTTGGGTTAGATGCTAATCCTAAATTAACCTTTAAACTTGACATCTACTGACTGAACTGGTTGCTGGACTCCTAATATGAAGGACTTGTAACATTATGGAGATAAACTGGTAATGATTCTTTCAATCTATGCCCAAAGGGACCCAGAGGAACCTAAGGCCATTACTGAGATATTTTGAGGAAAGTTATACACATGCACTTGGAAGATAAGGAGCATAAGGCATGAGATAGCATTGCTACCTGAAGAGTCAGGGTCATTGTGTTTCTACTTGCAGACTGGAGGCTATGGGCAGACAGCACACAGAGCCCTGGCCAAGTGCCAGCTCACACTTGTGTATCTTAGTACATGTTCTCTCTCTGTTCTCATTTCCCTGGTCCCTGCAAATAACACTTCAGCTGACATATGTGGTAGCTGGGATAATTTTTGTTCCATGTTCCTAGCTTTCATGGGAGGCTTTGGGAAACACCAAGTGGGGATCTTAGAAAGTGACATCCGAGAAAGTAAATAAAACTAATATTGGGAATTTGGAGGTGAGAGAAGAAGGATGCCAAATATGTTGTCATAAAAACCAGAAAGATGAACACGCGATAGTCTTTATCATGTAGTTAATGTATGAGTGTGATTTCTAGAGAGACTGCATGGACTGTGGAAATGGCTGTGTACCACAGAGAGGAGCCATTCTATATGATAGGGGCACAAAATAATTTGATAATTAAAATATGACTCTAACTGGCCAAGGCTCACTGTCACCGTATCCACAAAATGCTATGGCATTTGTAAGTCTAACTCCGTTTTGTCTCCAGTCACAGTTGAAGCTTCACTGGTCCCAAGCGCTGTGGTTCTCAAGGGCACAATTACATCAGCTCAAGGCTTCCTGGTTCTTTGAGATCCCAGTAGTAAGAATGAAGGAGAAAAGATCCACCTGGGGAGGGACAAATTCCTTATGAGCTTAATGCTTCCCACCTGTTCTTCTAAAAATGCTCTTTTTGATACTTTCATCAATGTAATATCCTCATTGGCCTAAGTTTTTCATCCACACAGGATCACCGCTTCCCCCAAGTCACTTAATGCTCCCTCTAATGCCAGTATGCACCCAATAAATACCAGCTACCTTGGAGAGTCTTTGTCTTTATGTAGTCTGAGGCACTGAACTCCCAGCTCTCCATAAACTTTGAAATTCCACAAGGCTTTGTGGTCTATTTTTGCTTGAGCCCTCCCCATCCCCCTTTCTAGACATATGGAGCATTGTTCACCCTCTAACAGCTCTTAGGTATATGTAACACAGCTATCCTGTTGAATTGAATGTCAGAAACAGTTTACCTCAACTTCAAATTGATTGTAGCACCCATTGACAGGTCTTCCTTGATGCTGTGTTAACTCTTCCACCCTCCGACATGATGTTTTCTAAAGAGATCTGCACCACTGCCTGGACATCCCACAAGACATCACACTGATCCCTAAAACAGTGACACCACCCTAAAACACCACACCAACCCTAATATACCACACCACCCTAAAAAGTGACACTTGCACAGGATGTGCAACAGGCTATAAAATCTCAATCATTAAAGTTTGATGTGTGCTGTGTATTTTCCAAGGGATGTAAAAGAAACACTACGAAGATTCACTGACCTGCCACTGCAGTCAATATATTAGGAGCTAATGTATCTTAATTCTTGGCCATAAGGAATTAAATGCAGCTTTTGTTAGGCCTCATGAGTTGGGAAGGCAGAAAGCTGCTGATTTGTCAGGGACTTGGACACAAAGGCTTCAGCAGCAGTGATGAGCTGTACTTCAGGGTGTTCAGGTCCATCATACCTGAGAATGTTAGCTGTGGCAGCGTTTGGATTGTATCAAGTATATATTGTTAATGTCCTTTGAGAAAATTGAAAGGTATACTCTAGGATTCTGTCAAAAAGCCAAACCATCCTCATCAGATATTTGTGCACTTTAATGTATCAGTAAAGATTTGAATAAAAGTCTTTCCCTAAGCCAATGTCTTCAAGAGTTTTATCTAACCTGTTTTGCAGAAGGTTTAGAGTGTCTGTTTTAATATTTAGGTCTCTTATCCACTTTGATTTTAGCTTGGTACACAGTGAAAGAGTTAGATCTAGTTTTAGCCTTTGGCAAGTTAAAGCCCAGTTTTTCCAGCACCATTTGTTAAAGAGACTATCTTTCCTCCATTGAGGATTTTTGGCTCCTTTGTCAAAGATGAGGTGGCTCAGTGTATCTGGAGTAGTTTCTGGAGATTTCATGAACAAAACTTCTATAGCACAGGATTTGGCTGAAGAAATCAACAAATGGGACCTCATTCTTTTAAAAAGCTTCTGCACAGCAAAGGAAACCACCAACAGTGCAACTATCTAGAATATATAAAGAGCTCAAAAAAATCACCCCACTCAAATTTAATGACCCAATTCAAAAATGGGCATCTGAAATGAACAGATATTTTTCAGAGGAAGAAGTAAGAGCAGCTAAGAAGCATATGAAGAAATGCTCAACATCATTAGTCATTCGAGAGATGCAGATGAAAACAACATTGAGATTTCATCTCACTCCACATAGAATGGTTGCCATTTCAGATTCAGCCAACAGCAAATGTTGGCAAGGTTGCAGAGAAGAAGGAACTCTTCTCCACTGTTGGTGGGACTGTAGACTCGTACAACCCCTGTGGAGATCAGTCTGGAGATTCCTCAAAAAGCTAGGATTGGAGGTCCCATTTGACGTGGCCATTGCCCTGCTAGGTATATACACACAAGAATTAAAAGACTCATATCACAGTGACATATGTGCGCCCATGTTTATAGCAGCCCAGTTTGTGATTGCTACATCTTGGAAACAACCCAAGTGTCCATCAACTGGAGACTGGATAAAAAAGCTGTGGTTCTTCTACAGAATGGAGTATTACTCTGCCATAAAAAATGATAAGTTTGAATCATTTCTACTTAAATGGACATAACTTGAGGATATTCTCATAAATGAAATAAATAGGTCACAGATAGGTACATATCACATCTTTTCTCTGGTATGAGAAAATAAAAATATAAACGAGTCCTAGCATTGTATGTTATATATTGTGAAATAGAAAATGCTCAATGTAAAATAGGGTGAAGGGGGAAATTTGATGATATTGTAACAAAAAAGTAAGGAAACAAATTTTATGTATGGGGGGCAGTAGTGTGGGTAGGGATATGGGAAAAATGAGAATTAAGTTGTGTCTTATAGTGGTACAAATCCCCACTATGGAGTGCAATCATGATGCATATATGTAATGTACCAATAAAGATTAAAAAAGAAAAGATTTGAATAAAATAATACTTTTGGTCCATTACTTGACTTTTGTAGTTAAGAACAGGTGACTCAAGGCCACTGAGTGAATAAGGTTGCACAGCTGTTGTCATGACCTGGGTTGCATCACACTCTTCATGTTATAAAGACATAAACTCATGCGAAATAAAAATTGTTTCATTTAAAATAAAACTTGCATTTCTTCGATTGAGCAGGAATTGTGTGCATGGACAAATTGAGTGAGCAGGAGCAAGGAGCAGGACCGCCCAGGTCACCCATCACCTCTCCATCTAGTAAGTCATCACCTGTGGCCATACACGAGAGGACAATGAGGAGTCCTGCTGGTGGTGATGGAGGAAGAAAGTGCACCCTTTGTGAATTGCAGACAGGGCAGCTCACTGTGCAGAATGAAGGCAGGATTGGATGGGAGCCACCTGAGAATTATGCTCAGGGGCGTTCTGAAAAATTGTGAGGGAAGTAGCTTCCCTCGAGGCAGCACTGTGAGTTGTGTGCTTTGCCATCTTCTCGCTGAGGAAGGGAATGTGGCTGCCAGAAGAATGGGGTAACTCCTCGCTAGTGGGATGACTGTCTAGAAAGTAGTCATGGCCTTGGAAGGAAAGCTATTGGGAGATCAGATATGTAAATATCACAGCTTACAAGGACTCACTACCCCAAATCACAAAGCTTTCAATTTGTGACAACAAGTGTCACCTACTGTGCTGATAGATCACATTTAAGATGTTTACTCCATTCAAAGAAATTTCTTTCAAAAACTGTAACATTTTCAGTTTAGTTTCTAAAATATACATCATTAAGCATTTTAAAGTTTCTCAGATATGTATATTCAGTGGCATTTTTATGTGTTTTATATATGTGTAGAAAGAAAAACAACAAGTTCAATATTTTTCTTTTCTCATGATAAAAAGGCAGTGTGACAGAAGCCATACATGCTTGAATTTCCTTGGGTGTGGAAAACAGAAATGTCAAAGAATGATGACATATAGATTGTCACTAAATTTTTAATTATCACATTTCGCCATGTGCTGGATGTCTTCTTGTAAGCTGCCAGAGCAAAACGAGATCTTAGCAATCCAAAAATTAGACTTGTCTTCATGTACTTGACAGCAGGATTTCTTTAAGAGTGTGTGTTTTTTAATCCTTTTTACTTTCATCTTCTTTGTAATTTGATTTTTTATTAGTCAAGAGAGGTTTTTTTACTTAAAGATGACATATTTGTAATATTTTATATAACTTCTGTTTTCTATGTAACTGACAGGTGAAATCATATAACTTTTCAAGAGAATGTCAGACTCCTGGTGCATATTTCCATATAGCCTGATTATACATCTTTGTGACAGACTAAGAAAACATATCCTCTCAAATGATGGTTATTTACTGTTAGATACCTGGTGTAGAATTACATGATGGATAATATTTGAGCTTTCTTGAATAATTTCAATGCAGTAATTCTAGTAAGTAGTGATGCTTTAAAAGCTAGTAATACTCTGTCTAATGAAGCTGTAATACATGAACTTTTATTGCATAATTTTGTAACTCCAGAGGTCGTTGTTTCTATAGTGGAGATATTTGATCATTACTGCTTACTTCTCAGGAAGGTTTTCAATTATTTCAATTCTATAATAGTCATCTTTTCTTCTCCACTTTCAAACTGACCTCTTGCTAGGCTTGAAGCCAGCTCAAGCCAGTTCATTCCCACTGGTTCCAGTGACATCTTAATGAATCCAATTTAAAAGGAATATTTGCAGCATGACATTTGAGAAACTATGTGAAATATCCTCAGCTGGGTTTAAACAACCTCACTACTGACTGTACACTGTACACTTTATGTCTGAGAAAAGGAATACACTGAGTTTCCCATTTTTCTAATGCCCTTAAAATCTACGAGGTGTCACAGACCTTTGTGATTTTCCTCCGCTATGAACCACACCATGTAGATTCTAAAGGAATTTTAAATCACTTTGAGTTTAGATGAGAGAGTACTTTTCAGCTATCTGAAACAATGGTCATTTCTTCCAAAAATATAGGTAATCTATGAAAACTGAAACTTTTAAGGCAAGCCACACTCCCTGCAAGAGAGCAAAGCTTTCTGATTCAAAGTCCATCTCAGACTGGGAGAGAGGGTCCAAGTTTGTCAGAAAGGGGAAATAGATTATTTTGAATACACTTGTAGCAGATTAATAAAGTGCAATTGAAACAGAATTCATACTAATATCAGATCTTTTGTGGGTAGAAATATCTTTGTGACCTGCTCAGATAAATAAGTAATAGTCCACATGGGAAAAAAGTCATCTGAATTCCACATGACTGAATTTAATCTTTAAATGAGATAAGAACTGTGTCTACCCTGTCCACTTTCAAAAACACCAACCATCAGAGGATTTTGTTTGCATTTAAACATAATGCTGTGTAATATTTTAGTTACAGATAGTATGATAGAAGCAAAGTAGGAGTTGGTCCAAAAGCTAGTTGAAAAGAAAAGAATATTTAGGTTCTTTGTAGTGTACCTACAATTTGCCATGGAATTTCCTTAACTATCATCTCGTTTTTACTTTACCAATGCATATCATTTTTACAAAGGTAAATGCCCATTCATTTGTTTATTTACCATAAATATCTTGATTTCTTACACACCTTCCCTGGGAAGAAGAAAGTATGTGATATTCTTTGCATGAAACATCTCTAGAGCAACAAAGTAGGCCAAGAAATATCAATACAAATACAAAGTGATTCACAGTCTAAATCAAATAATAAGAACCATGTTCAGTGGAGGGTAGTGGCACAGATGTAGTAATGATTATGGGCTCAGAAAAAGAAGCTTTGCTGACTA
This sequence comes from Petromus typicus, assembly GCA_004026965.1. Classification (NCBI taxonomy): domain Eukaryota; kingdom Metazoa; phylum Chordata; class Mammalia; order Rodentia; family Petromuridae; genus Petromus; species Petromus typicus. Next base: position 78,287 of record PVIR01001013.1, on the reverse strand, counting down.
TCTATGCAAGGCAGTTTAGGAGTTATTTTCAAGGAGAGAACGTATATATATGCACACCTGTGTAAATATTTCTAAAAGAATTACATATATAGGATGGAGATATATACATCTATTAAAATATAAATTAAGATTAAAGGAGATGAAGCAAGAGATGGGTACCACATCAGGGAGGTTTTTAAAACTTGCGGAGGTACTTGGCTTCACCTCGTAAGCAACTGAAGCTATGAAACATTGTATGCAAGGGACCAAAGATAAGATTAAATTTTATAGGAATCAACTGAAGAATAATGGAAAGAATGTCACCAGGGGAGAAGGCAGAAGTAGAAGCAAGAGGCTGCAGAATACTATTTGATTATTGAGTTCAAGTAAAATATTGAGTTACCATGTAAGGAAATATCGTAAATATTTGTCATATAATTAGGGAAGGGTACGTACGTGACCAACAGGACTTGATCAGTTGGATGTGGAGAAAAGTAAAGGAGGAATTAGAGTCACAAAAAATAGTGCTGAAGAACAGATGAGAAAATATAATCGGTTGAATACCGCAAATGATGCTCTTAGAATGCCTTGGAGAAAAACAGTGCAGATATTTGACAAATTATTCCACCTGCAATGTGAATATATGAATTAGAAAAAGAGATTTAGTAGTTATTTTAGGGTAGTACTAAAATCTCAAGAAGATTTCTATGATTTAAAGTGGTTTTGTGTGTGTGTGTGTGTGTGTGTGTGTGTGTGAGGGTGTGTGTGTGTGCCTGGTGTTGAACCCAGAAACTTGACACCAAGTTGCAACCCCAGCCCTTCTATTAATTTTTAAAATTTTGAGGCAAGGTTTCACTGAGATGCGATGTTGCTCGGGCTGTTTGAACTTGTGATCCCCTTGGCTTAGTCTCCCAGATGGCTAGAATTCCAAGGCATTGACCACCACACTAAGCTTCAAAACAACAAAGATATGACATTTAAGAGAAAAGCAAATAATGGGGTTTAATTTAAGAAGATAAAACCTGGGAGCAAACAAAGGAGTGATAGAAAAAAATTGAATTACCACGAATACTGAAGCAATTAATCTCACCAGAAAGATCAGATGAGATACATACACAACAATTCCACTAAGATTGCCAGTGAGGTCACTGAGTAGCTTCGCCAGTAGTGTCGAGATAAATGCCAGACTGCCACAACTTATGAAGAGCCAAAGGAACCACGGGAAATGTGAAGTCAAAGCAGGTGCTTGTGGTGAAAAGGAAAAGTCACAAGTCGAAGGAGTGTTCTTTTGTGCACCAGAATCTCAAATAAGTTATAGTGTGATGGGAAAAAAACTAGTAAATGAAAATAAATACTACTGAGGAAGAGGAAAGAGTAAATAGAATATGGTTTTGGACTTAGAATCAAATGAAATACACTCAATTGACTCTTCAACAAGAGGAGATCAGATGAGGACATTATTTTATAGATACAAGTTAAGAATGATGTGATATAGACTTGAAATTTTAATGACTAAACAAAATATCTGAACAAGATCCACAAAGCATGCGGGACTTATATTTATCAAATATAATTAATAAGTAGCACTGTGCAGTTAACTAAGCTACAAAATCAAGGATTATTATTGAAACAACTTTTAAAATAATTTTTTTCTTATGTAATTTAGCTTTTCTAGTATAAGGTTATGGATATCAGGTTTTAGAAATCCAGAGAAAATGACTTTAATATTGAGTTGAGCAGATTTAGTGTTCCAAATGTTCTTTTGATATTTATACATAAACGTGTGTGTATGTGCATACATATATATTTAATATGCAAACACATATATTTATATAAAATGTCTCATTTTCTCAAACTGATATTTCTTTCAAATATTTAGTTATGGAATTAATACTTGAAATTTTCTTTGAAACTCAATACAGTGTGCAAAGGATTTGAAGAGCATTTTAATATGCATCTTATGTGATAACATGTTTTTAATAAGCAAGAGAGTTGGAAGAAGATAAGTGCTTGCATCACTAGTGCAAGTCAATCTTTGCTCAGATAAATTCCCTCTAACTCAGGTCCTATTAACTTTATTTCTTGGTATCAGCAGGGTATGGTTAATGAATGTAACCAAAGAAGACTTAGAAAAAAAAGAGGAAGCTCAAATAAGCCACAGCATTTGAAAAGGCGCAGTGCGAAACTTAGCACATGAATATCTTCTTTATTATTTTCAATTGTATTCTTTATTATTTTGAAAGAATTTGTTGAATCTTCTTTAAAAGTATAGCTAGCTTTTGACAGATTTCCTAGAAAAAAAGTTAATAGGATCACACGTGATAGAACGTCAGTGCAAATTACATACACAGAAAGAGACTGAAAGGCTTTGGTAACAGATCTTAAAGACACAAGTGTTGTTTTTTTGGAGAGAATGTCAGAATCAGTCTTGGTGATTAAAAACTTAGAGCTGATAAGTTTGCATAATCAAATTATTTTAATTACATACAACCTTAAAACATTTATTGAGCAATAATTGAAAAGGTAGGATTTTGTAAACTTGTTTTTTCTCTTATGTACTGGAGCCTTTGCACTGGGCTACATCCCCAGGTTTTTAATATGTGTGTGTGTGTGTGTGTGTGTGTGTGTGTGTGTGTGTGTGTGTGTGTGCATGTGTGTGTGTGTGTGTATGAGACATCTTTCTTAATTCCCAGGTCAAATTACTATTCCTCATCTGTCCTCCAAATGCTTGAACTAAAGGCATTGACCACTTTGCCCAGCCACAAAAACATAGATTGTAGTTTAATAATATTGAATTCATCAAATAAAGAACATTTTTTATTCTAACAATCTACATAGCTTTTCAGATGTAGAAGAGTTTTCTACAACAGTGCTTTAAAAACAATCTGCAATAAATGGTACTTTTTTCTCTTTTCCCGTCATTCCTTTCTCCTTTCTTGTTTTCTAAAGTGTAAGCAAACTTCTTTTATGTCTTTCATTCTTCTCAATTTTTTTTCCTTCCCTCTCCTTCCTTTCTGTTTTTAGAATTTCCAGCCCAACGTAAATGAATTCTCTTGCAAATACCTTATGGTTCTTACCAATTCTCAGGAGTCTGTTCAGTCTTCTTATTTGGCCCACAAGTTCTTCCTCCTCCCTCAAAAAGCTCTTGCTGATCAACACCTTACTCATATAGCCAACACTGCCAACAACTGTGAAAAGCCTATTTTAAAGTGAAAAGCTCAAAACAACTTCACGGATATGAGGGAAAGAGGTGCGTCTCTCAGGCCAAGGACAAAGGGCTTCTCTTTTCATGGTGCAGTCCATGAATCAGTAATTACTGGAACATCACATTTCCATCCATTTTAATTGTTCCAAACATTACAGAGACATGAGAATGGGCCCAGTAGAAGTGATCTGTCAAGCAAAGGACACCGAGATCATTTACAATAGGGAAAAATAATTCCTGTCACTTTTCCTATAGGAGTCCTTCTGTATATTGTAACTGCACAGTAAACATGTCTTGTCTTTGTTCAAGAAAAGACACTACCGTATTTTTAATTTCTGAGGCCTTTTATTATAATATTGTGTTTAAAAGGACATTTTGGAATGAAAATTGTCGGTGCTTTTGTTCACCAAATGTAAATAAATATGAAATATACAGCAAGCTGATGATTACTTTGATGCGGACATTTCAAAAAAATTCCTTGGTGACTAGACCCGTGACATCCTACTTTATTCCTCTAATTGAACATAATATCCTATGCACTTTAAACTCCAACTGAATGAGGCTGAATTATTGTCATGCCTCCCTTAGCTTGTCAGTGTTCATATCCATTTATAGAATCTAGGGAACTTTGGATGCTGTCAGGCAATGGTCCATTTCGTTTGTTTCACTCAGTCCTGCGGACAATGTTCAGGTGCCCTTTGCATGTTTTCTTTGAGTAATTCTTTGTGTAATCTATTTTTTAGAAAAGATCTAACAGCTCATTTCATATGCAAGACCGGTTCATTAAATATGAGAATTGTGTATATCTCAGTGAAATCTACTTCAAAATAGATTTGACCTTACTTGGTCTTTTTGCTTTAATCACAGATCTGGCTCTTTCTGCTGCTGTATCAGTTCCAGTCAGAACGGTTTTGGAGAACTGAATACTTAATTGAATAAAAATTCTTTTTTCTCTTGTTTCATCTTGTGTGGCTGTTTAGATTTAACTATAGCCTATTTTTAATGTGTTTTATTAGTTTCTGAGAAGGAAAACTAAAGTAATAAGAGCTAATCTACTTTACTACATCAATTAGTGGAGTATTACTGTGTTTACTATGATAAATAAGTATCATTTCTTCATATCCTGATGTGGAAGTTCTTTGTAATATTCAAGGAAAGCAGAAAAACTTGAAAGAAAAAAACTTTTGTAACGAAGTGATTACAACTCCCATTGTTTAGGAAAAAAAAAAGTTTTTATCCACTGCTGACCTATCATCCTAAACTGTATTAGGGCTCTGTGGATCATAAACTGTACTTTTAAGGTGTATCAACCTTTCATTAAAGTTGAGATGCAACCAATCACAAACACTTACAAGTAAAAGTTTCTCATGAAAGCGAGTCTTAAACAGTAACACTAGAAATAATACTACAGCTGGAGAAGACAGAAAACAGTAACCAATTCACTTTTTCTCATAATTTACTCTTATATTTATTCTTTACAAGAAATTTATATTTCTTCTAAATGGCTATTCTTTGTACAAGCTATGAAAAGTATGTTTTTAAGCTAAAAAGTTAGTTCAAATTGTAAAGTAAATGTTTTTGATGCCTGAACTTTAATTTAATTAAACAATAATGCTTGTTATTAATTTTCACACAAATATTCATAAAATACGTAAGTGTAAAGTTTATTGTACTTATTTACAGTAAAATATTTGTACATATTTTGGTGTATTCCTTTAATGTGCATACGACAATTAGTTGAATTTTTAACGTGATGGTTCTTGGCCTCAATGTGTTAATGCACAATAGTGTCTCAGTACACATCTGCTTATTGATTCACAAACAGAAGCCTTTGGCAAAATTTTATTTTGTTTCTGAATTCTACATCAGGTGATGGACACAACCATGATCACCTTTCCTGATCCAACATGACCATGGACATATTTTCCAGAATCATGGAATGAATTATGTTTGTTAACCAAATCATCATTGTATCTAAATAATTGCGCTATCTCAAAATGTTTAATGTTAGATTATATAATTGAAATATATTCATAATATTTCTGTACCACATATTAGATACAATTATTAGATACTGCCATTCTTAATTATGATTTTTATTTTCCTTCTATAGATAAATATGGTAAAATATAGATAAAAATTCATTTCAGTACATATCTTTGTAGATATATTTCTTGGGTTTTATTTTATATTTTATTTATTTATTTATTTATTTATTTATTTTTGAGACAGGATCTTGCTTTGTAGTTCAGGCTGGCCCTGAGCTCAGTCTCAAACTTACATCACAGCAATCCTCCTGCTTCTGCCTACCGAGTGCTGGAATTACAGGCGTGAGTCACCATATGCAACACTGAGTTATGTGGTACTGGTTGCTGGTGGGTGTGAGTCTTCATGCCCCGCATTGTTGTATGCGGTTACCAGGGATCGAATCCGGGCTGGAACCACTGAACTAAATCCCTGGCCCATAAAACTACAGGGTTTCAAAATCAAAGATTATGATATTTTAAATTTTATCAACTATTGGTATATTATTTTTATGTCAATTCTAGTTTATTTCTAAAGACCCATTGAATTTCTACTCCAAAACTTAGTATTCTACCATCACTGGAGGTCAGTTCTTTAAACTGTTTTTGTTTTAACAAGTTATATTCCTTTATTTAACTTGTACATTTCTGACTTTGACTAGGAGCCAGGCATTTATGTTTACTTTCTTGGTCACTGGGTCTCTCTTTGGGTGCAATGTTCACAAGTTTTGGCTATATCTATTGATTATTTGTCTGTTAGTTTGTTTTAAAAACTATTTTAAAAAAACCAATTTATCTCATTTCTTCTATTTTTGTGCAAACATTATCCAATTAAAGAAATTATGGCTATATCCCTTTCATTATGGCTATGCCCTTGTTGATGGCACTGGCTGTGATTTGGGTAATACTTGGGCTGATCTAGCCCTTTCTAATATTTCTGAATTTCTTTCTTGACAAATACATGTGACATTCTGACTGAGACAATTGAGTTTATAAAGAATATATGGAGTTAGTTTAGGAGCCGCATAGCTGTGTGCATAAGAGAAACTTTGGAGCCAATTTATAACTCGCATATTTGTTTTTCCAGAACTTTGGATGGATATTAAGAAAAAAACATGGTGATAATGTGCAAGCAAATATTACATTTTATCTGTGGCTCGGTTCTTTTCATCCCAGAAAAGTTGTGAAATATATTAACTTTGACTGATCAGATTAGACATCTGTGAAATTAGACTAATAACACAAATAAGTTTTTTTGTATTATTTGAGATAATGTATTAGACATGTCAATATGAGTCAATATGAAATTGTAGATATTATGATGGAATTCCCATATTTTAAAAACAGACTTAAAACTAGCTTGCATTGTTAGACCAAAAAAAGGCACAGAAATATTTTAAAAGTCAATAAAAATTTTAGGTCATCTCCATATGCCTGTGTCTTTCTCTGTAGCCACATCTTTAGCTATACAGATCAGACTTACTCTCTTCTAAATTCTGTGCCCGGTGCTTACATATTGATCCTTACAGCAACCATTAGCACACAGGAGGGTAATTCTTTGAATTATTTATCAGTAAATGAGGGCAAATCTCCAGTAATCTTGGGGAAAAGGGCATCGCTACTACCTTGCTTCTTGACTTAATCGGTAAGTCATTGATAAAGCAGAACTCAGAAGAACTTTCTGCTTTATGTTTTCAACCCTGGTGAAGTTTTTGTTGGTTTTTCTATTAATTCACAATCAGTTTATCCAGTCCTGTTCTCCTTCAACTATTTGAGATTTATAGTCAAGTGAGATGCTCTCTTCAGAGCCTCCTTGAACAACTGTCATATACAATCGGTTTCACAGTTAGTAAGGACAAGCATTTTACTTTTATTAGGCCCTTATCTTTTTCCATTTGAGACTCAACGACTTCTTCCTGCACTTTGAGTGATGTACAGGTTCCTTACATCTGTCTCCAAAGCTCTTCATCTTTCCACGCTCGCCAACCCCACCTGCCATGTTCCACCACTGACTTGTTGGCGCAGCCTCCCCCGAACTCACGAGCTCACCCTCAGTAGCGTGCTCTTCTGGGTGGGTCTGGGATAAGCTTCCAGCTCCTCTTCATATGTCACTCACGCAGCCTTTCCTTTCAGTTCTTCATCTGGAGTGGGGTTGAGTGACTGTTGATGTCACTGTTGATTTTAGTTACCTCCCCGCAAAAATGATTTTAAGTCTGTCAATGAGTTTTCCTCCCTGGAACGAATGTGCATGAATTTTCAAAAGAAAAAAAAAAATTAGAATCCCCTGGAGTTTCACAATTGTGACATGGAACAGATTCAAATATAGTTACGGGAAATCCAAAGACCATGTGTGAACAAGTGTGTTGTAAGTGTTGAAAGAAGAGTGAGGTTAGGAGTGTGAAATAGTATCAAGAATAGTTGAGTGAGATAATAGCTAGAGTTATTCGATTTAGCAAAAGAAGTTATATTTTGAAATTTCCTGAAATCTATTTATTTTACTGGAGTAATGAGGCCAGGGACCAAATTATCGTAAACTGAAGACCAAGGAAAAAGTCAGTTTGGAGAACATTTATACAGTGGGAACAAAAGGAAACTTTGGAGATAGGGAAAACTTGAACCTTAAGAGCCAAAAAATATTTTGCAATCAGAAGGGAGGTTCATAAGTCAGGAGCTGTTGGAGTTTGGAAGAGAGGAGCCGAAGTAGAAGAGAAAGAGTGAAAAATAGACATATTTAGGAGACTTAAAGGGGACTTGGTGATGCACAGTAAGCAGTTTGGAATTGAGCCTACTTAAAATTTTGTCAATTTTATCATGTGTCTTCTTCACTGAGAATAGAAGCTAGAATAATGAATATGAAGAGTTCTACAGATTTGAGAAGATCAGAGCAAAGTACACATGTGAGTGTTCTTAGGATCTGATGGAAACTCAGTACTTGAGGGTTACAAAATAAGTTGCACAGCTTATCCAGTCCCTTTGATCCTCCAGCAAAGAGCTTAGCTATTGAACCACATCCTCTCTGCATTCCAGAAAAAAACACCATCTAGATGTCTTTCTATGGTTTTTTTACAAAAGGGAATTGGATTTCTCCGACATGCAAAGCATTCCAACATGGCTGATGCAAAGTTTCACTTTAGACATCTGAGGAAGGAGCCAATCTTTAGCAAAGATGTGCTAGGAATGAATCCTGGAGGATATCAGTAGGAATTATTGAAATGATACTGCAGTACATGTCTGAAACGTAGGGCAACTGGCTCTGCAACAAAGCAGTTTAATGGAAGTTGGTCACATTTGTCCTTGTACTAATTTCACGTTTGGTGGAAATGAGCTTCGAGAACACGTGTCCGAATGTCAGGAATGTGTAGCATTTCCTGTGCTTTTTGTTTGTTTTCACTCTGCTTACTCAGTCCTCTAAAGTGTACATACTTATCCTCTGTGTATCAGTCGCATCTGACCTTCTCATCTGTCCACTCTTCACTGTATTTAACATTTTTGGCTGGCTGGACTTCAGACTGTTCATCCGTCATAACTGAAAATAAAGTTGACATCATAATCTTGCAGCAAATGTGAAGTTAAATAGTGAGAAACAGCATGTTTCTTGTAGAGCTGGTAAGTGACATGCTTAGGTTCAGCCATCTTTTGGTTTCCTTTGTCTATTCTTGTAATCGTAACCTTTCACCCTTCTTCTTGACAAAGACAGCTTCCAACTACGGATTTTCATTTGCATTTTCACAGCAGCAAGACACAAAGCAAATGCATCGCTAATGACAGTTTAATTAGTAAACCAGAACAATCAACTTTTCTCCTTTTAAGACATCTAGGATCTTACTGAATGTATTATATTTTTTTCCTTTCTGCTAATATATCTTTTTAGATCCTCTGTGAAGATCACAAACCCAAATCACTTTTAGTCAGATAAAATTGGTAATCCAAAGACTATCATTACTATACCCACTTGACTGAAAAAGTTACATAAAACTTGGAAAATACATTTACTGATTTAGTGATGGATTTTGGAGTAGTTACTAAATTAATTATATTTATAAGATTGCTACTGAAAATTTATTTGAATATTCCCAAATCATCTCATCAACATGATGAGAATATTTATATATATATATATGTATACATATATTTATATGTGTTTATGCATATAAGCACATATATACATACATATTTATATATAATGTATATATGTATATATACATATATGTATATAGACATGTATGCAAATGTATATATTTGCATATATACATGTATAGGTATACATATATGTATATGTATATGTACACCTATATATGTATATATATTTAAATAAGATCTTTATAATATGTATATAATATATTTATAATATGTATATATATGTATGTATATATACATACATATATATACATACATATATATATATACATATATATACATATATATATATATATATATTTAAATAAGATCTCACTAAGTTCAGGATGGTCTTGAACGCTTTATGTAGCCCAGGCTGGTAGTCTTGAACTTGTGACAGTCCTCCTGCCTCAGCCTCCCTAGTGCTGGGATTCTTGGCATGTACTCCTGCTCAACAAGAAGACATGCTTTCAACTGGTGTTTATTATGTTTGTGGTCTTTTTTTGATTATACATTATAATAAAAATCACCACAATCATATCACATATAATGCTGAGATACAACATACCTACTTTTTTCATTATTAAGGGAAATAACATCTTTTGTATTCATTTCTAAAATGTCATATGTAAAACTAACACATACTTTTTTCTATTCATAATATATAATTTCTTTATCATCAGTTTGGAATTCACTATCAGCACATTTCAAATTTATCACCAGTTTGCAATGTAACTCAGAAGAATTAAGAATTGAGTTTTCACATAAAAGAAGTGATCTAGTAAAGAATATTTCTTGAGTTCATAGTAAACGTACTTTTATTCTAACATATAAAATCAAATAGTTTTGATATCATACGTTGGTACTCAAATCTGTGGCCCATAGGAGAGTTAAAAAGTTTTCTGTTCTCTACCTTTATCATTGATCTCGTCTGGCATAGAAAGATTATTAATAAATTGCTTTCAATTATATTGAAGCAATGAAGTGTATACATAGATGACATTATTAAGTAATTATCTTAAATTGAAAAATCCTATGAAAACATGGCTCATAAAAATCAACAAAATTCTCATTTGGTATTATTTATACTATTAATTTGCTTGATGTTAGAATATCTAGCATCATATATGGAAACTAACCCTGAAATCTAATTAAAGTATGTAAAATAAAAAAATGAGAGATTTAAATTTTACAAAAAATTATTATTTTTTCTATATTGGGTAATAAACTCTGGGCTTTCACACTGAGTTTAGCTCTTGACTTTTAAAAAATTTGTTTATTTTGAAACAGTCTTACTATGCTGCTCTGGCTGGACTCTGACTTGTAATATTCCTGCTTCAGCCTCACAGAGTGCTGTGAGGCACAGGGAAAGGAGCCAAGAGACTCCCAAAGCTAAATTTCTGAAGTTATAATTAAGTTAGCCCACTGGCTTCTATCAAACTATATGTGGTGCTATCTCATCCTAATATTCAGTGGCCACAGTAGTAAATATTACAAGTTCTGTTTACATATATGTTTAATCATACATGGTGGCTTAAAGAAGTACAAGTCTGATGATAATTCCATTGGCTTTCTTTGTATGCGTATGATGATTTAGAAATTATCTGAAAGGTAAAGCAGGTATCAAGATAGTTATTTTAGCAGAATTTCTTAATTTTTATGAACCAAGAGAACAGAAATGGTTGGAAATCTATTTACTTTATTTCATGGCTATAGTTCTAACTTTTGACACTGTGTTCAAATCAAAAGATAGACTTGATAAATTTACATGAAATAAATGAAAGGATTGGAAAATGGTGCCTTGTATATTGAAGCTTTCTTAATTAGCATTTTAGCACATTGTCAGTTATGCAAATCCCTATTTATTACTGCTAACACATTCATTGTTTGAAAAATAAACATTAAATGCAGCAACCAACTTCAATAAGACTCAAAGAACTGTGACTCAGTTCTTCCAAAGTGAAGCCAGTGACATATGTGCACCCATGTTTATAGCAGCTCAGTTTGTGATTGCTGTCTTTGAAACAACCCAAATGTCCATCGAATGGAGAATGGACAAAGAAAATGTGGTTCGTTTATAGAATGGAATATTACTCTGCCATTAAAAATGATAAGATTGAGTCATTCGTACTCAAATGGATGTACCTTGAGGACGTCCTCATAAGAGAAATAAACAGGTCACAGATGTGTAAATATCATATCTTTTCTCTGGTATGAGAAAATGAAGTTGTAAATGAGTTGTAGTATGTATAGTTGATATTGTGAAGTAGAAAATATTTAAAAGGAAAGAGTGTAAGGGTAAATAATGGGGGAAAATGAATGTGGTAATAATAAAGAGAAAAAGAAAACAAAGATTGTATATATAGGGGGTGGGGGAAGGCAGGGCGGGGGAAAAGGGTGAAAAAGAGAATCAAGTCATGTCATATTCTGGTAAAAACTCAATGTTGAATGTAATTATGATGTGTATTCATAATGTATCAATAAAGATAATTAAAAAAACAAACAAAAAAAAAAAAACAAAGTGAAGCCAGCATGGACTTCGCCTCAAAAGAAGAAACAAAGAGGTCCTTTTTGAGTGTGTGTAATTAAAACAGACTTATGGAGAAGCTTTAATTTACCACGGAAATACATTTGCTCAAATTGCAGTTGTCCAGTTATAGCTGGCTTCACAGGCTCTGTGGGAGGAACTCACATTTTATTGAGTTTTCTATAAATATTTGGATTCTATTTATAAGTGTCAACTTCTTCCAACCTAAGGCAACAAAAGAGAAAGGGAGGTCCATATTTTTTCTCCTTCTTTTTGGTTTTTAACCAACACTTTCCTTTTAAAACAAATGCCCATTTCTTGTCTCTCAGAATAGTGAGGAAAGCAGAGAATGATTAACTTATGTTAAATGTTTAAACCTAAATAATTCTCAAGTTAAAACAATCATGTGACACTAGCACAGTCAATTTAATAGGGTTATAGCCAAGAGAGATCACAATGAAAGGCATTTTGTCTCTCAGAAGTTTGTAGTACTAATTTTTAAGCTACCGTCTCTAACATTCTTGGAGATATCTGACAGACCAGAGGAAAGCCACAAATCCAGACCTTGTCTCTGCACAATCTTGATGGCCATTTCGAAAGTAAAAAACTTTAAGTAATCTCTTTTTTTAAAATTATCTTTATTGGTACATTAAATATGCACATCATGATTGCACTCCATAATGGGGATTTGTACCAGTATAAGACACAACTTAATTCTCATTTTTTCCCATAGCCCCACCCACCCTACCACCCCCCCATATATATAAAATTTGTTTCCTTACTTTTTTGTTACAATCTCCACATTGTCCCTCTTTTTATAAATTTTCCTATATTTACTTGTTCCAAGCCATATTGCCCTTTAAAATGGATATCTCAGGAGGGAGCCTATTTATGGCATTGCACAAAGAGTTTGGAAAACCTCTTGTGTTTTCTTGCAAATAAACGAGTTGTGCAAAAACAAATATCAATCTTCGAAACTATTAAAAACATAGATTATTTGTGAACTAAAAGTGGAACAACCCAACTCTATCATTCACATTATTCATGAGTCCTGGTTCCAGATAAACTTTATTTTTTTTCTTTAATGACACCCAAATTTGATATCCAGAAGTATTCAGTGGGTCAAAAAATGTACTGCAGACAAAAATGCTACTTCTAAATGAAGTTTTCCCAAATGTCTGAAGAGATAGACCCATTACTGTATTGAGAGTATGAACTCACAAGTAACTATTGTGTGAGGGAAAGACATTACTTAGCTACAAGCTTAGTAGATCTGCCACATATGTCCTGAGGAGCAGAATCCTAGGGTTAGTACAGAGGCCTTCACTAGCTCTTTGCCTGCTATCTGTCATGATGCTTGACCTTCTCGCACAGCCTTTAGTCTGCCTTTTGCAAGTAGGTTTATCTGATTCTGATCCAATACAAATATTTCAGACAAAATGCCAAAGTTTCACCAAGGAGGTTAAAGAGGATGGTGTATATGAAAATGGACAAGTAGTTATATGTTGCCTGATAATAGTAAAAGAAAACTGGAGACTATCTTCCAAGGACATGAACTGATACATTTTCTTCTTCCTCCAATAAAGCTTTCAGGCGAAAGTCAAATTATCTTGAAACATTTTAGGAAATTTTAAACCATATTGAAAGCAATTAATGACAGAAAAAGTTTATGCTTATTTTACTTCTGTTTATAAAAATGTAGGCAAGGTTATTTTTGCTCATGCATTTTCCAGATTTTGAAATGATTTTATTTACGAAAAGTAGAATCTAATTAAAATCAGACAAATAAATTCAGCCTATGCATTATGTCATTAGTACGTCTTATTTTCCACTAAGAACATCACACTTGAAGGCCAATATTAATATGTAAGGGCACTTTAGCCTTGGCTGCAACAAACTAACCTGGAATATATGATCTCTTAATTTCATTACTCTAAATTCTCCAACTTTTGCCACTAAGTCTGACAGAAGCACAAAATCCCATTCTAGGCTTTTGAAGTTATTGCATGAATGAATACATCAGTCATAGAACCTATCAACAAATATTAATTGAACAGCTATTCTTCACAAAATACTATAAAATGTGCTCAGAAATAGTTCATAGCCTCAAGGATTGTAGCAACCTGGTGAAAAAAGAAAAAAAAAAGACAAGTACATAAAATCTATAAACTTCCTCTGGCAATCCAATTCTCTAACGCAGCATAAACCTTAAGTCTCAACATAGGATCAATAAAGTAGTTATTAGAACATTAAGAAAGTGACAGAAGAATATAACAAACTGAAAAGTTTTTAAAATGTTCTTCTGTTCTAAATATTACCTATTATGATACATTATTTTTTTAAATGTATTTCAATCAGAAACTGACATTTTTTTTTGAGCCAAGGTTTCGCTTATTTGTAGTTCAGGTTGGCCCTGACCTCACCCTTGAACACACAGCAATCCTCCTGCTTCTGCCTCCCAAGCACTTACTGTGGATCAAACCTAGGCCCTTGCACTTGCAAGGTAGGCACCAGATCCACTGAGCTAAATCCCTGGCCCGAAACTGACAAATTTTAAGAGCCTCTAAATTCTATGCATAATTTTGGGTAACTGAGTAAAGTTGAGGACCAGTAAAAGACAATATCAAAGGATTCATACTCAGACTTAGATACTATAGGCAATGAGTTATTATATAACCATAATCCAACCCTTTTTACCAAAGAATAATTTTAGAATTTTTACATTAAGATGACTTGGTATCAGAAACGTATGAAAGAGTATACGGTTTATGGGATTTTATTCAGTGTTTATGAGAGGAAATAAAAAATGTTTTTATTTCTTTTTGTCATTCCAGTTATCCTAAATATTTGATTTTATTGCATATTAGTCCAGAAATATAATAATCTGATGAGACTGTATGATTGTATGAAATGTTGGTTAAGAATGAAGCACACTGGACATTCAAGATTCATTTCATTAAACTATTTTATAATTTTACTGAAAAATAATGTTTTTGTCTCCTGTAGCCAAATAATTAAAAACTAGAGTTGGCATGTTAACCTATAGTGTTTATGCCATGAGCCACAGTATTTAATAAGGAGCATATATACAGGTTTTCAGAATATTTGTGATGAACTAAATTACAAGTTAAAGTGATAAAAGTGGTTGAGCACACTGTTAACTTTTCCAAGTAAATTTAATTAAGTGGTAACAAAATTCTCAGATCACTTGAATATGGAAAATGAGAAGAAAACATCCATGCTGTGTTTTAAAATAAAAAAGAATGATATTAAAGAGAATAAAAGCACTATTGTTTTGTTGTTGTGTTTTTACTGATAGACAACTATGAAGTATTTTAGTTTCTAGGAGATAAAGTCTTAGAACGAGTAAGAATCCATCACAGTTGTTGGAGTGAGGAAGGAACTTCCAATATACCATGTAAAGTAGTTTTGGTCCACAGATAGTGGGAGTCATCTTAGGAGTCAAAAAACACAGGGTGGTGGTGTAATTTCTACCAGGTGAACTACTTTTGGATATTTGTGTGATGGACTGAAGTCTGTTTAAATGGCCATCTCTTAATTTTCAACCACTTTAATCTTGTTTTTAGGAGATAGTAGAAATATCTGGACATATTTTTTATTTGAGGGTGTTACAACTTTGAAGGAGGTGGTGGCTGATGCACGGCACTGTCATCAGGGGATTAGAGGTCAAGGACACTGTTAGAGGTCTTACAATGTACAGGGCAGTTACTTGCAATGAAAAATTATTTGGTTCAATATGTCAGTAGTGCCAGCTTTGAGGAACTCTTGTTTTCTCTCTGTTGACAAAGGCATGAGATTAATATGTCACTTGCTGACCGAACTATGGTCCAAGTAAAGCTCCACTATAGCAGCCCTCATCCACTATTGCAGGCCTTATAGCAGACATAAGCATCCTGCAATTGTGTTACAAGAAAGAAGTTAGAGTGTGGAATATGAGGGAATGACATTTCTTTCTCCTGGCATATAATTTGTTCTGAAAGTAAAGGATTCTGGAAAAGAGTATTCTATTTCTTAGATCAAGTATTCTTTTGATTACAAGTTGAGTTATGCAGGACTGATTTCATATGTTTTTACTATACACAATTCATGGGCTAACTCTGGATGCCTTCATTTTAAATTAAAAAAAGGTGAGAAGCCCTAGTAATAGAGAAAGTAGAAGATATTTCTAAGACATCCAGGAAGAGAAGAGGTGAGGTAATTCATTAAAAAAACTGATTTAGAATATTTTTCCCTCTTGAACTATCACTTAGGTATAAAATGACTGGTACTAGAATACAGGATCTTTCTATTTATAGCTTTATACACATGTACTTATTCTTCTTCAAGCTTTTCAAAGACATATGAAATGCAAAAACCATCATTCACACAAATTGTTGGGTCGCACACACATAATGCTGACCCATCGATAAAAGCAGTCAGGACGATCCTGCGCATTTGTACGTCACACATTCTCTTCTCCCGCAGTGTGTGGAGGAACCTGCGGTGGCCTTCGCTTCTAAACGCTTCTAAACAACTGTTTTTTAATCAAAATATAGAATTCGCTGTAATTCATCACTAGTTCATGTACAGTGGTCAAGCTCCGCTTTTGCTTTTGTCACAATTTTTTGATACTCATTTCTCTTCAGCGTGTGACTCCCTGGGAAACACTTTCACTCTTCCCATGACCTCCTGATTGTTTCTGTTTTTACCCACAGCACACTTTTGACTGTCCAACTGTGAAATAACTTTTCCATAAACTTGCTGCGGAGTCTCCAGTATGTTGAGCACATTTATAAGTCCTTTTCTGTTGCCTACATTAAACATTCCCTTTTACTGATGTGTGTATTTTACATAAGTATATTTGCATATATATATATTTGTGTATTTTTTCCCGGCACCTTTGGGGATTGAACTCAGCATTCTATTACTCGGCTACATTCCCAGAACTTTTTCATTTTATTCACTTATTTATTTATTTATTAATTATTTATTTATTTATTTTTGAAACAGGATCTCACTTTGTAGTTCAGCCTGGACCTGAGCTCAGCCTTGAACTCAACAGCAATCCTCCTGCCTCTGCCTCCCAAGTGCAGAGATTACAGACGTGAGCCACCACGACTGGCATTGTTATATGTGGTTACTGTGGGTTGAATCTGGGCCCTTGAGCTTGTAAGGCAGGGGCGGGAATCACTGAGCTAAATCCTTGGTCTTCCAATTATTTAAAAAAAAAAATTCATATAATGTCTTACTAAAATGCCTAGTTTGGCCTCAGAATTGCAATCGTCCTCCTCAGCTTTGCTGTAGTTGTGATTCCTGGTGCCCACAATCCTACCTGCTGGATTTTAATGAACAAAATTAAATTTAATGCTTTGGAAGACTTTCTCTAGCTAGGATGGAATTTCACAGCTTATTTAAAATACTCTCCTTTTGTAAAGAATCACTTTTGACAAAACAGATAAGAAAGTCTTGTCATAAGAGACAATTGCCAATAACTAGGCATAAAGAGCTTTGTACCACATTTGACATTAAATACAGTGTGATTTTCGATGCACCTTAGATAACATCAGAGATATGTCTCTGGAAAAAATGTTTTGTCTCTATGCTTTGGGTGGGTGTTAATACTATCTAGTATTTAGATCATAGTAAAAGTATTTTTTATTTAGTGATTTAAGGAAGAAAAATAAAACATAAAGTAGTTAAAATCTGGAGACAAATCACCATCATTACCTTAGATACAAATAAGTGTTTAAGGTTGATTACAGAAAATATTAGGAAGATGAACTAAATCATTTTCACATAAGTGAATATCATTGTTTTTCTCATAACAAAAAAGTTTAAAAATGCAAAGAGCTTTCTATGTTTCCACTTGATTAGGCTACAGGTATCTCACTAGCCTCTGAGCACTGCAAAAGGTCCATCCATCCTGTATTACTATCATTGTGCCCAAGCACGGTGACCTTGACATGAGTTCCTTACAGGAAATGACTCAAAAGAAATACAAATATGTAACATTTGCATCGTTCTTCAGTCTCCTCTTTTTACCAGCATTGCTTTTAAGTCAAGTTGGCTCCAGTTCAAAACAAGAAAAAAGAAAGAAGAGAGAAAGAAAGGAAAGAAAGAAACAAAAACATTTAAGCAGCTGATACCAATTATGCTAACTTCAGTGGGACTACATGCTTAACTATCCAAGTAGCCAATGGGCTATGATATAATTGGCTTATTATTTCATAACCTGACTGTATTATTTTGCTCCATTTGCCAACTGGCTCCTATTTAGCTAATGTTCAGAACTGTATACTCACATTCTTGCAATAAACAAGTGTTCTCATTCTAGTGTGTGTGTATAAAGCCACAAAAATCACTGTTTAATTTTCCATATGCATTAGTGGATTTCATTATCTGGAGAAAAAAGTTTTCAAAAAGTTTGAATAATTATTTATCTGAGAAACCATCTATTTGGTCACTGGCATGGGTGTGTGGAACTTTAGATAGTGAAATACACTTTCACATTGAAGTAGAATGAAGTAAAATATACATCATGGATATTTTCCAACATCAAAATTATTATACATAGTTCATTTTAAGATAACAAAACTAAGTCTATTGCAAAAGGCTGGTCCATTTTAAAATAATTTTCTTCAGAAAGATATATTATAAATATTTGTAACATACTCAGAATTACATTTTATGTTTTATATAGAGTTGGCTCATTTTCCAAGGAGCTCAAATCGCAGCCATAACTGTCTGAGATAATATTTTTCTAGACCAGGAAGTAAATCTTGGCAGTATTAAATAGAATTTGGATAGGGAAAATTCCAGTTCATAATTTTTACTCCCTAAGTACAAATTCTAAATTTAGCAAGATATACTGGTTTTAATAAGTTCTGCTCTGAAATAGAAACTCTCTTAAGTTTACTTTAGGAAAAAATAAATCCACTGCTCTCTACCAAGACAAGCATCTCACAAATCACAAAGAGGATTTTGTAACTAGGCAACGGAGGTCATTGCAACTGAACCCTGGTTGGGAGACAGCAGCTGAACACACACTGTAGACAGCGAGGGTTTGAGCTGCAAGGAAGAAAACGAACACAGGACTTCAAGTGCTCCTTTAAACCTCTGCTTCTGTAAGACCAAGCACATGTGAACAAAGTAATACAGCTGCTCTAAGCATAAATTTGAAAGAATGAAATTATATTTTCCATTCTTAATGCACCATGCTTAGCCAGGAAATTAAAAATAACAACAAGAACATCAACAAATCCTTGAAATATTTCTCTAACTATTCTTCCCAAGCAAAGATATTGGTACACATTTATAAAGAAGGGGAAAATTTGCCAAGTTTTTCAGTCAAGAATGTTAAAAATAGATGAAAAGCTTTCGTGAGTTCTCATAAACTGTTTCCAAGTAACTGAAATTGATATTTGTATTTTTAAATTGCTACAGACTATAGCGGACCGATCAATAGTAGAATTATGGTATCTGAATTAGAGAAGGCAACAGAAAAATGAGAATCAAATATTATTATTGATTTCAAGTTGACTGCAGAGTTGTTCATTTTAGAAGATTAAACATGTTAGTATCAAAGGGTTAGAATTGTCATAGGCTGGCAGCTCCAAGTAATTATGTCAGAACACCATAATGAATATGGTAGTCCTCTGCATTATCAATTGTGTGCATATGGAAGGTAAGCAGTATTGTGACCAGGTTTAAAGCTCAGACGTGACTTTTAGACTTAGCCATGTGGATCTGGTGTCATATTTTTTACAATTGACTGTTATTCTTTTTGTTAACCTTTCATCCACTTTTCCTAGAAACCACACACATATTTGTAAAAAGAGAATTGTTGCCTGAAATACGCATTAAAGTGTTCAGGAGTATATTTGATATTTAGCTTGATGAAATACTGTTTAAATCCTTTCAATATTAAGATAGCATTGAAATTTCTGATTCTAATTTATCAGTATAGAGCTTGTCTAGGAAATATAATACATATTGTTCAAAGAAATGAAGAAAATATATGATATATTGAAATCAAAATTTCAAATATTTTCATAATTGTAAAAGCCCAGAAAAAACACATAGCATTTATTTTTTTGCATTCACCTCTAAGTCTTGTTTTCACTTCTATTTTTACCTAACTGTGGTATAACTAAGATTCAGTGGGGCTATAATCACATGTAATCTTGTTGGTTCAAAGAGATTCTCAGATATAACTGTGTGTTCAGCAGACTTGAACACTGTTTTTTATCTCGCTACAGATGCCCAATGAGAAACTAAGGTGAATAGTTCACATCTTACTATATGACAGTGACAAAATATATTTATATGTCTATAATCATGCAGGTGACATAGTAGGCTTAGCAGTATTTTCTAAACTTTGAGCCTTTCCTCTTAGCTGACCAATAATGAGTGTAGATTTGTGTATGTATGTGTGTATATATATATATATATATATACATATATATATATATATATACATATATATATATGCATATATACACACAGACATATTTGTATGTACTTTGGTGCTCATGAGCATAATTCCTTTAGAAAAACCTCCTTATAATCCAGAGCACTAGTGTATCAAAGCCAATTTCCTCATAAGAAATAATGGAAACTCACATGTTTTGTACCAAAACTCAAAAATATTCACATAGAAATGATTATGGTACTGTAATATAAAATATGAAGGAACATATAAGATGTAAAGAAAAATAACAAATTAACCCGCACCAATCTTGGAAAACTTTCCTGGCTTGTGGGAGGAGAGGACAGGAGGGTTATTGTGTAAAATCATTTTCAGTGTCACTAACAGAATCATCATGAACTGTTGGTTCAATGGAATCTTTTCTTTTTGGGGAAAATTTAACAGTGAACCTATTCAGTGACACCTACTTTTTCCTCCTTTTGAAGATTTTAAAGAAATGTGGCATTGCATTGTCATTAAACAGATTCACCGCTCACTCTGCTATGGCCTGATTCAGATAGTGCTTTTCTGCTGAGTTTTGCTCTTTCTCCCAAATTTTATACATCTCTCCAAGATCATTTGAAATGAAGGATTTCTCCATCTTTGTCTTCCTTCTCTGCAGATGAGATCTACACAACCTCTTGCTGTTAGAAATAATTATCCACAATCTCAAAGAGAGAGAGACAGAGACAGAGACCCTTGACTCACTTGTGACTGTGTGACATTTGGTATCACATACTGCTTGTATTGTATGATATCACTCATTTATCAGGTTGAAATGCATTGGAAATGTTTGCTTGTGCAGAACACTTGCAGAGCAAGTTACTCATGATCCAATATTTCACTGTTTGTTTGTATGTATATGTACATATGTGTATAATATATATGTATACAAAACCAATAAAATATAATATGATTATATATACATATATACATACATTATAATATATTATGGGATTATATATATGTATAAATATGTATATGTATGTGTATATATATATATATATATGATCTTTTTATAAAAGTCAGCAATTCCACCTCTGGACTGGTAACTTATTTATCTTAAAAGAGTATTAGATACCAGAAGCAAATCCAGTTATGCTCTGTATTATCAGACAGCCAGTACGTAATACATGAGACCGTTTCAGTCAGAAAGCAACATACAGATGAAACTTAGCGGTATGTTCTTTAAAAATTCTACTTTATATGACATCATTTTATTTTAAATAGGACTGTGAAGAAAAGACAGATAATAATAATAAATTATAAAAAATTTAAAACAGTAAATCAAATCTTTTAAAGTTTCATTCATATACACTGTTGGGAAAATAAATATGATATCTCTACTTAAGTGTTTTCTTGGAGGCAAAATTTGATGAAAAAAAATAATATATCCAAATTTCTAGAGAGTCAATTAACTAACCCAAATTTATCAGACATGTTTCCAAATGAGAAGGATTTTTTCCTAACAATATTATGTAATACAACATATCTTTTTGCAATAAAATCAAATAGAAATATTTTAATCAGGAGTCATCTTTTGGCCCAGTTGAAAAATATTGCTCAAGGTTATTTTAGATTGGAATAAGTAGTTGGACAACTGATAGTTTAGAAACATAAGTTTTAAGGTTCAATAAATATGTAAATGCTTAAAGGTAGCCTCTGTAAACATGTTTATAATACCCTCTCAGTTCTTTATCTCACCATAAAAATAAATGTGTTTCAAAATAGATTAGCCATAAGGTTTTCATATATTCCCAACTCTCACAAGAAATGACATCTGTGAGCCAGATGGAATTAATGAAAATATCCCTTTACTTCCTGTGTTGCTCAAGAGAAAATAATACTGATCATTTTGACCTCAAACGACTACCCTTTATTGTCTACAGATTGCATCTTCTTTCACATTTATCCTAGAACAAATTATTTCCACATTAATAGGTTTTTCAATTGGTTTCTGTCTTGTTCTTGAAAAATTTCTTTTTCTTTCTTTCTTTCTTCCTTTCTTTTTTCAATTTACTGAAAGTTAGAAATTTTCACATCACCCAGAAAATAAAATATCTGGACTTCCACTACTACACAGCTCTCTAAGCACTAAATTCCAGCAGTAAAGGGACATAAAATACAGCAAATATTAATGTAATTTTTATAGTATGTATCATTATATACTCATTTAATATTTAAATGCAAAGCTTTAGAAGCTATTTCCAGAAATATCAAGATCAGATGTTCTTAGACAGAGTGACAAAAAGAAAAATGCTAGAGTTTTCAGGTGAATTCATCGGAAATTCATTAGAAAAATAAATTTTAGCATAAATAATTTGGCTAGCAGGTTTGACACTTCAGTCTATTTGCCTTGTGTGGAGCCCAAGCCATGTGCATGGTAACAGAGATAAGAATTTGGCCACTAGAAGAAGTGCAAAAAAAAAAAAAAAAAAAAAAAATCAACAGCACAGAGCAGGGAAGATTTTGTTATTTTATAAGAACAGACTCATTAAGCAATACACTATGTTTAGAAATTGAGGAAAATCAGAAAATAAATTTTGATGAGATCTGGAAATCTTCAGATAGTATTTTATTTTAGCACTGAGAGCACAATGCTGAACATATGCAAATCAACCTTTTCTATTAGAAAAAGTCTACTAAGACAAGGAAGATATTAATTATTAATTTAGCGGACTTTGACAATCAGTCAAAAAACACGATCAGCTTGGTTAGTGAAGGGAGGAATGAACAACTCTTTCAATCATTTCCATCCATCTCCATCTGTGGACAATGTTCATATCCTTGTAATGAAAAAAAATAAGTAAATACAAATAATTCTTTGTCAAAATACCTCCTCTGTGATTTTATTATTTATTTTATTCATTACATAAACGCTATCATTAATTTTTTTTTTTTTTTTAGGTTTTTTGAGACAGGGTCTCGCTTTGTGGTTCAGGCTGGCCCTGAGCTCAGCCTCAAACTCACATCACAGCAATCCTCCTGCCTCTGCCTCCCAAGTGCTGGGATTACAGGCATGAGCCACCATGCCTGGCACTGTGGTATGTGGGGCTGATTGCTGCTGGGGTAAGTCTCCACAACCAGTGTGGTATGTGGTTACCGAGGATGAACCTGGGCCCTTGCGCTTGCAAGACAGGCGCTGGAACCACTGAGCCAAATCCCCGGCCCTGTTTTCATTTCTAATCAAAATTATAATGGAATTGACTTGCCTCTCTTAAAATTCTTCCATATATTATCAACATATTTATTCTTTAAAAACTAAAATAAATGAGCAATAAATTGTTATTGATATCATTCTACATGAATTTGTTATATAATTAATAGTGTTTTGGAAAAGTAAAAGCATGGATGCTGTACAATTAACGGTTGTAATTTTTACAAAGATAAAGTGGTATGCTGTTAAAATTTGACCTCTCATTTTAGCCTGATTTTCTTTATAATCCTGAAATAAAGTAAATAAAGTTTTCTGATTTAAAAGATAGTACAATTTTCCTTATTATTAAAAGAAAAATGGTATCTTTTCTACCTACTTATATTGTTTTCAGTTTCAATGACCAATATAAAATTAGTTGAATTTCAGAGGTTACAAACATTATCACTGACTCTGACCGTAGTATTCCCAAATGCCCTTGAGATTGTCAATTGTGTGTGAATATGTGCATATATGTGGTAATCTTTATCTATTCATTGATCAACTGTCTATCCATTCTAGCAACTGTCTCTTTTTATTTCTGATATATAGAAGATATATATATATATATATATAAACAACTGTAATAAGACTGCTACATATAAAGTTGTATCAATCAGAAATAAGAAATAATTCACATGCATTTAAAGAAGAATATAAAATTGTACAGCTTAACATACACATTGTCTATTGTCAATAATTTCCTATCTCATCTCAAAGGATTTACAAAAACGAGCATTAGTATACCAAGAATATATAACACTCAAACTAAGTTTGAAAGAAATTATAAATAATTTGGTAAACTATGTTAATATTCTTAACAATATATTATCAATATATTATCACTGCTACACCAAATTGAAAAACAATAATTCAAATGGAACTGCTTAGATCTACAAATGTACCTCCCAGTGTAAATTCAAAATCCTGGTTTCTAGATCTAATTCATTCTGGTTAATGTTTATCTAATGTTTAAGCAAATTAAGAAAACACAAAATGACACTAAAACCAGTGGATGGAATTAAAATTTTTAACTTGTATCTTTAGTACAATGTTATTCTGATTCTTATTGGATATAAAGTATAAAATGGGGGTAAAGTGATATAATTTTTAATCAGTATGTAGTTCCACATCTGTAAGGGGAGGCCTTGGGAGGGTTTCATTATTGAAAAACTCTCCTTAAACCACACCGTCTTTTCTTTCTTTTTTTTAATTATCTTTATTGGTACATTAAATATACACATCATGATTGCACTCCATAATGGGGATTTGTACCAGTATAAGACACAACTTAATTCTCATGTTTTCCCATAGCCCTACCCACCCTACCACCCCCCCCATATACATAAAATTTGTTTCCTTACTTTTTTGTTACAACCACACCGTCTTTTCAATGTTATTCTTGTAACTAATGCCAGCTTTTTATTTCCAAGGTATAAATTCTACTCTTCACTATGCTTCTTCCTATATGTAGTTAGTAATGAAACCATCCATGTAGCATAAAACTATACAGTCTGTGATTTTAGCTTTTTAAACCTTCTTTTGCCCTCACTTTCCTGCCTTTTGTATTGGTAATGTTTTTAGCAGTATTATCTTTTGGTATTCTGTCAAAATAGCACTGAACTGTGGCTTGATTCACGCAGCATAATTGTTTCTAGAAGCACACTTTGCCCGTTCCTTTCCTTTCTTTATAAAAAATGATTCCATAGAGCAGTGGTTTTGGTTTGGAACGTACTTATTATTCCTCCTAATGAAACTAGGAAAAGAGATGCTTATATATAACGCAGATAGTGAGGAAGAGATCTGACGTTATCCTTTTTTTTTTTTTTGCCATAAAAATGTGAGTTTTCCAATTCATTTTATGGTGGCTCTGAGAGTCAGTGGAATATTTTGGTCAGAGTTTTTCAAACTTGTTCTAGTGTTATCTTTATTATGTACAGAAATATACATCAACTTTGCACATTTATGTATTTTCATACCATTCTAAGAAATATGCAATATTAGTTCCTACTGTTAAATTCTGAGCACACTACAGACGTTTATAAGCAACTTTTAACAGGAAAGATACAAACTTGAGCAATCACAATAAGGCAAAACTGATAATTTTGTAAGTCTTTAAGCAAAATGAGTACTATATTTAAGATATTCACATGGTTTAAATTTCTTCAAATTTACCTTTCCTTATTCAAACATACTGATCAAAGATTAGGCACTAGAAAAAAAAATTTCCTTGAAGGTCTGAATGAGAAATATTGCAGAATTCTGAGCCACATATCTTGCACATAACTATTTATATTTCCATTAAAATGTAAAAACTATGACAGAAAATATGGAAATAAAGAGGTATGGGGTATGTGCTAGTAAAACTATCATAGTGCTAAGTATTCTACTCTAATTTTTTCTACTATTGGAGATTATTCTACTTTCCAATGACAGATACAGTACCAACTAAATAGTTTAGATTTAATGCACTTATTATATTTGTGAAGATGGAGCTACATATTTTCACAGTATTTCCCTTAGCTTTGTACTTTAACTGTACTTTTAGAAATGTTTTTAATACTCAACTCTTCGAGGTGGCATGGTGTTCTATTCGATCCCTGAATCATGTGATTATAGAAGAGCTCCTACTTCTCTGGTGTCATGAAATGAGGCCTCTAGTCTCACACTGTTTTAAGTAGTGTCCTATTCATCCCGTGAATCTAATGACTATGATATTGACAGGAGTTTCGGAGACCAACTGATATCAGTGATTTGCATCTCTCTGACTCAAGAGCAACCATGATATCTTCCAAGGCTAAAATGGCTCAGTCAGATTTCTACAGTCCTGTGATTAGTGGTGTATTATGTACTCAACATTGCATCTCTTTCTTGTATATTGCATTTCTGAAGGCAAGAATGATCAGGCTGCTGTTCACTGTTGGTTGCCTGTGGTCCCTTTATTTCTATCATTGTAGTCACTCTGTTTGCTGTGGCCACTCCATCATGATGGTTCTGGAGTGGCCAGTGATGAAGGTTGGCTGAAGTGAGCAGGACTAGCACTTTGTGTACCTAGTTGTTCAGTGTCTATTTTATGGTGGGTTTGTTCTGACTGACATTATTACATGACACAAAATCTCAGATTTTCATAATCATTCCTGATAAGCAGTTGTATGTGTATATCTCAGGCCCAGCTGTCTCTGATTTTATTGTTCTTATTGCTCTAGTCTCCCATCCAGAAGTCCTGGCTATTTGTCATTGAAAAATAATCTCAACTTGAACCACATTTTTCCCCACATTGCATGGATAGCTATGTGTACCAATCATAGTTCTGCCCAATGCAAGTATTTCCTCCACCCACTTTATTTCAAGGGAGTCTCTAAATGTGCCTGGAATGCAACCACTTCTACTTTAAGCCTGTTTTCACCCACTGAGCTAACCCATCTGGAAATTAGCTCTGCAATTGGGGTTGATCTCTCTCAGTGTATCATAAGACAGCTCCCAACTGTCCCAACTTCCCCATCTGACCGAGGGTGTGAGATGGAAGAAATGTCTGTGGTCCTTGTTAATAAAATGGATATATAATTTACATGTACTTTCTCCTCCTGCTCAAACTTCACCTCAGACACACCACATGATAAGTCACATCTAGCCTTAGAGCTATGTCTTTGCAAGATAGCCAACAGAACAATTGGGTATTCTATATATGTGGTCATATGGTGTCCCACAGACAAAGCATTACATCTCTGTACTGGTTGGTGACATGTCAAAAGGTCTTTAGTGAAAGGAAAATACCACTCTATTTTTGGTAGCACAGAATCCCAGCTGTCTTCAGTATAATGCTTCCAATGAAGTCTGCCAAAAAATGTGTCCTCTACCTTTTAGTCCCTTCAATTGCAATTTATTGTATCTTGTTAAGTGCTTGTACTTTAGCCTAAACCTAATGGAGAACTGTGTCCTAGTCCAAACTTAATTAAAAGATGGACACTTCTATGTCACCTGGGTTATGTAATTAAGTAATAGTTCTAGATGTAGAATGTATTGCTCTAGAATTCCACATGCCATTAACAGTCTTTGTACTTCCTTATTTATAATAGAGGATAAAGGATCAATCATTTACTATTCAATTTGGGGACAGAACTTAGCAAATTGTTGATCATAAGAGCAAGACAATATTCACTACAGAAGTTTTCTGCATATTAGCAAAATTTATCCTCTGTATCTGGAAAACACAATTCTGGTTATTGCCTAGAGAATACTAGTCAGTTCTTGCTCACTCTGTCCCATCAATAGTAAGCCTTCAGTGTTAGAGGTCAGCATTATGTTCTTTGGAAGGTCTGAGTAGTCTAAATTTCTTTGGATGATATAATGATTTAAGGAAGGAGAATTAACACAACTCTGAGAGAACTTCTAAGTAAACGTTGCCGTCCATTACAACAAAAGTGAACTACTTCTGATATTGTATCCTGATTAAAATGTAAGGAATTTGATTGTCTCATAAATAGTTCAATAATATAAAATTGAAGCCCTCTTATACTACGCTAGAAATGATACCACATACAATGCAGTGATGGAGATAGGGAATTGATCAATACACATTTTCTAGCATGTTCCTGCAAGTTCCAGACTGGGTGAACTAAAGAGGTATGGTAATAACCAATAGCCCCGTATCCTTCATTTTTTTAATGCTAACACTAATCTCCACCATTTTTAATCTTTAGATAATATAGCATTTCTATTTAAAATTTTGGCCATTTGGGAAAACGGTGACTGATTTCCTGCTTGGACTTGAGCTTGTAATATTCCTCACTCTACATATCAACAATCCCATTTGGGGATTATTCCAACTGCTAAATATCTTCTACTGTAACAGGAACTCTTGGTAAGAATGGTGTCTCTCGGTATCAGTGTAAACCACTGTGCCTAAATGATTTAATTGAATACTTCCTAACAGCTGTAGTAATTGTCTGACATATTCACTAAAGTATGTTAGGGTCTTTCCTTCCAGAAACATGGCCACATCACCGATTGGTGATGTAACTATGACAGTGTTATTCCCCATGGCTGGAGATACAACAGCCATGTAAATATGTAACAATTGTAAATGTGAAGCAATTCTATTTTGGATTATTCATTTATTTCCCCCTGGGGATGTCATAGTTTGTGTGACTTCTCTAAATGCCCTGGGAGTCAACGACTTTGGCCAACTCCTCAGCCTTGCTGGTTTTGTCTTTCTGGAAGTCAAGCAAGGCCATTTGACTCTCATTAGCTTGTGGAATATTATAGGCATGGACATTAAGAAGTTCGTCCTGTGCACGCAGAGGTGAACGCCTCTTGAGCTTCTGCACGATGCTTCTCCTCCCAGTTCAGTGTTCATGGCCTTGGAAAGTGGTGTGTCTTTTGGAGATTCACATAGAGGATAAAATGGCGACTCTCTCTGAATGTCCATTTCAGTGTGCCTTTTTTCTTAGGCCTTTTTTCTCCTCCCATGTGTCAGACAACTTGGGCATTTCTACCTTGTTCAAGACTGGCTCATACGAGAGGCACTGCAATGTTGAGTATGTCTCACTCCATGAAGTTCTTGCTAAAGTGTTAATTGCCTGCTTCTGGAGAATGTGGCTCTAAGCCAATGAAATGGTATTTACCCAATTATACAACTTGTGTCCTTAATCAAGCTCTTTCAAAAGCCAATTCCTGCGATATTTTCTGGTTCATGCTAATGCTATATAATTCAAATTTGCTTTCTATGTATAATTCCTTTCCTACCTTCGTGGTCAGCCTTTTGCAGGCCATTTTTCCTGAGCTTTAAAGCCTTTACTGGGTTGGTTAGCTGTGAGATGAGTGAAACTTTTGAGAGGAGTACTTTTCTTTCACAGAGAAATGATCTCTTCAGCTTCTTCCAGTAATGCTGGTCCTTAAGAAAAATCAGATGAACTACACAGTGACTTCAGAGCAGGAAGAACAAACAGTACAGGCCTCCAGAGAAAGCCTCCATGCATTCAGAAGTGTTCACCTCATCTTTCAGGGCCCCAATAAGACCCTAATCCTAACATAGGACACCTGCCTTAGCTGTGAATGTAAATGATTCTGGAACACTGCAACCCTGAGTGCTGGGCTTTCCGTGAGAGTCTAAGTGTGTTCTCTTTCTTACAGCAGTGGAAGTGGATTTTGTAAACTGCTAAAGAATCCCTGAAGCTCTCACATTTTAGTCTTTAAGTCCTGAACTGCACATTATCCTTCTGTGGAGTGTAATTCCAAATTACAGCAATAAGCTCTGGGGACTTTCAAGCATTTGATGGCTTATTATATTTGAAATGCCTGAGTTATTAAATATATATGGAGTTTCTCTCCCCAAGAATATCTTTTGCATCCTCCCAAGTGCTGGGATTACAGGTGTGAGCCACCATACCCAGCACTGTGGTGTGCAGTATTAAGGATTGAACTCAGGAATTTGCACTTGCTAGGCAGATGCCAGAACCACTGAACTAAATTTCTGGTCCAACAAAACCATTGAAAGCCAAGCACTGACAGAATCTGCCAGCCGAGGTACCTGAATAAGATCTCAGAGAATGGCATCATCTATGATCAGTCTGTGAGAAAGATATTCCTGTTGTGTCTGAGTAATTACTTGTAATCAGAATGAATTTGGGCTCAGTGATACTTTTTCCCACTATTTCTTTTTGCATTTGCATTTATGTACATGCCTTGCATGGGTGAACCCTGAATTGTACATTTTGTGGCATGCAGTGATGTCCACATAGTAGTTTTATAGTCTTGTAAGACCTACTATTTTTCATCTGAAGGTTGTTACCTGGCAGATGCATATACTTGAAGTGAAAGGCATTTAAAATTCTAAGCAAAACTGTGTTCTCTTCCATGGTTTCCTGCTCTTATTTCTTACTAGATTTTTTTTCTACTTTACTTGAATATCTGCTGTGTGTATGTCTCTAAAGTGTATGTGCTTATACTTGTTATTAGAGAATTTTGACCGTTTGCTGGCTATTGTTCCTTGTTTGTCTAAATCTGGAGTGAATATTCTCTGATCTTTTACTCTGTCTTCCTCCAAAAAGTGTTTTGATTTCATGTGTGGGAATCATCACATCTTTCATTAGGCTCTGCTCGCTTATCCTACAACCTCTCAATCATAGATCATTTTCTTCATATGGTTTTAGCAGAAAGCGCTGTTTCTCTGTCTGCTTCTGGTTCTAGTTTCCACCTGTTTCCTTTGCCCATCACTAGCAGGGACATCATATTTATCAAGAAAATATTCTCTCTGAAGTACTCTCCAATCTCTTTCTCCTAATCCCAGGATGATATGTCCCTTCACAAAGAGTACAAACTGATGACATGTACAGAACTACATGATTTGTTTCACTATTTTGACTTTTTTTATTCAACACACCAGCTTTTTAAACATATGGTCTATTTATTTGGCTAATTTGGTTATTGATAATTGGTTATTCTGATACCATTGTATTTTTAAGAACACATATTTCTGCAACTACTCGAAAATAAAACCAAAACATGGATAATTGTAACATCTTTAATTTTATAAAATATGAAGATATTTCATATTCAAACACATTATTTCAGAACTTTTAACTCAAATAAAATAATCAGGATTATCTAAGTAGTCTTAGACTTTTTAAAATTTTAACTGTATGTGGTACAGAGCTAAGTGATACACATTTATCACTTACAAAAATAGCATAACTTCCACTCAGAGACAAATGTTTATTCTTCCAAACTGTTTGTGTACTTATTCTATTATGCTTTAGTAAAAATGGTTAAAACATTTGTAAAGCAGGCTATAGAGTTTAAAGCAATGTTTTTTTTATGTTGACACCAAGAACTCAAGATTACTACCAAGTGTAGAAAATATATTATTTTCTCCACTTACTTCCTAAAGTTCAAGTCATATAAACTCATCCAATCCCTCATGTTTAGAATTAAAAAGTAATCAAAATTTGTTTATTCTGGCCCAGCATAGGCTTTGACCTTGGACAAGTGTTTACTCCAGTTGCAAAATATTGTAATACAGTGTGTGGGAGAAGGTGGAAAGCCAAGGGGCCAGTGCCTCTTCCCGGGACGCTGCGTGGTCTGTGTGTAAACGAGAGTCATACATGTTGCAACATGGGGAACTTCGGAGACAACACATGTAAATATTCAGCTCCTGACAAGAACAAGAAGGAGGACGACTCAGTGGTGAATCAATAATGGCTGTTAAGACTGGGAGGAGAAGGAAGGGGAAGGGAATGAGAAGGGGAAGGGGAGATTTGTGCAGAAGCCAATAGAAAGAAAAGTGGAAGGGCCAAAGTGAGAGGAGAGAGAAGAGAATGATGAGCCTACCTCCACAAATGGGGGCTCACTGCTTTGCAGTGGGGATAGTGGTCAATAAGAAGTGACGAATTATGTTTACTCCTCCCATAAAGAATTTCTAAATATTCCGAAAAATATTTTAAATAAGTTTTAAATGGTGTGAATTTCAGTGCACAAAATTTTTAATGTGAAGTTCCTGCATAACATTCCTTATCTCATTTAACCTTCTTATCTGCCATAGATCTGGTTTCGTCATTTCGTGGCTTTGTAATCTTGAGTAGAAAGGTGATAATTAATTCTTTGCAATTTAATTATATTAAGGGAGAGAATTTTTTAAAAAATATCTTATTTCAATTAAGTTTTATTTAAATTAGCTTTCTTGATAAATTAAGCTTTAAATCATTTCCTTAATCTCTAGTATATTATTAAATGTACTTTAACTTATTTTAATTCTTGTGTCTCTTGTATTTTTCTACTCTGTTGCCATTTGTGTTTTTCGTTTCTTCCATCCCTCTTTTTTTTTCAGGTATGTAACTAGATAAAGTTGATTTGTATATATATATATATATTTTCTTTCAGTGTTAGTATCTGCACTACTAGCCTATGAATATGAATATGTGTGTTCTTGTAATTACTTGCAAATGAATATTACTGAATATATAATTCAGCCTTGATTTATAAGCATATATTATTTAATTGCAACAATGTCAAAGCACCTTCCCCACATCATTGTTTATATTTTTCTATATATTTAGTACAAATTTGAAGGAATTTTCTTTTAATTTCCTCCTGTTTAAAATACAAATACTATCACTGGAAAGCATCTTCGAAGACTTCCATAGAACAAAAGTTTACAGTAAGACTAAGAAAAAACCAAAACAAAACAGCACAACAAACAATGTGAACAATCCAAGCTTCTATCCAAATGCCATTTGTGACACACTTGAAGGTACTAAAATAGAGTTTTCTATTCCTGTGCATCTAGTTGCAGGATTTACTAGAAGTGGACCTTATTCCACTTATATGAAGTAAGATTATACCAAAAGCTGATGATCTTTTTCAGAATTGTTACAATCCTTGAGAGTAATAGCTCAGTGTAATAGAATTTTAGCAGAAATGAATCTGCTACTAGTTGGGAAAAATTGTTATAACCACAGAGACTGAAATGCCAAACTGGCAATTTTGACCACAATGTATGAAATGAGGACATGGAGGAAGGCTAATACATTGAAAATATTTTTAAAGCAGAAATCTAATCCTCCTCTGAATTGGGCCATCTGGCTTTTTCTCTGGATAGCTCTTACAAAATAGTCTTGGCCAGCTCTAGCAGTGAAGTTGCAAGCAACCTGATCATTCAAGCCCACACACGACCCCCACACAGGTACTGATACCATCACCCAACTTAACTATCATTCAAAATAATTCATATGATCATCAAACATTTCTTTGAATCCCTTTTCTTGTGCATGGGTATATTGTAAGAACATTCAATGCAAACTCTTCTTTTAATTTTAATCTACTCTTAAATGGTAAGTGTACAACACAGTACTATAAATCACAGGACTAAAGTTTAAATATAAACAGCAAACTGGCTTATTAAAGATATTTTCAAGATGTTGCTTTTGAAACCTTTTTGTCTACATGACTATTTACTGATAGGATTCTTTTAAAGTAAAAGAATGAGATCATATGACAGAATTTAAGGAAACACTGAAACAAGTAGAAAAAATTGATCACAGAGCCGTATGCTATTTTGTCATTTTTTTCAGCAAATAATAATATGCTTACATTTATCCAGACCTAAACCAGGTACATAGATGTTTCTACACAGAAAAGGCAACCTTGAGATGTTGAATTGCTCTGGTGTAACTGGGCTCAAACAGACACTTGAGGGCTTAAGAGGGAATACCACAACCAACAAATCCAGACACTTTTTGAGCTCAGCTAAATCCAACAGAAACATCGTGCCTTACACTTCTCCCCTTGAGACAGCTCGAACTCAAAAGCTATTTTCAGAGTTCTGTGTGGCTGAGACAAAAAATGAATGTAAAATAGTGTTTAAAATAACACATGGGTTTGAAGACATTTATTCAAATTTTAAAAGACTTTATTTCTTTCTTATGCATTGGTTCAGGTTGTTAAAATAATATTGCTCTTTTAAAAAACATGAACTCTCTTTTTCTTAAGAGAAATATAAACATAGTTCACCTAGTCCTATCACATTTTTCTGAGACTGAGAGTGAATAAAAAAAGGGGATTATGTGGACAGTAAGTAATTCTGAACTTAAATATTTTCCCAGAACTAATTACCTGAGGTGTTGCTATAAATCCTGCATTTATAGCATGCATTCCTCAGGGGTGAAGTAATCACATGTTTTATAAGGGAAGAAAAAAAGAGTTGCACTTTTTCTGAGATACCTTTATTTTCCATCACCTACTTTATACTTTGAAAGAAGCATGGGTTTTGTTTTTGTTTTTTACGTAGTCCAATGTATGACATCATAGCAAACTTCCCTAAACAACAAATCTAAGAATAGTAGTGGTTTATCTTATTCTTTGGGTTGTAATATGACTAATGATACAACTATGATGGGGATTTTTTTATGCTTTCTGCTTACACTGTTTGAGAGATTCTTACATGGATATTGTTTTTGATGGCTTTCCATATGAAATCAAAATATTGTCATGATGAACTATCTGAATTAACAGCATTTTTATGTATTCCAATTTGCCATACGGCACTAGTTCAGGTTTACTTAAAAAATGTTTCATTAAGAAAAGGCAGAACAAACTGAGCTTGCCAACAAAACATCCTAAGAAAGTTACTGCCAAAAAACAAAACGTCCTAAGAAAGTTATTGCCAAAAAACTGGTCATTTTTTCAACTGTTGTTTGCACACAGAGTGTTTGTGTGGATACACCAACATACACATGCACACACATGCACACACAGTTATGATCCCTGATCAGCCTGACGTCTAGGTCAGCACACTAACAAGCCTGAATCATGTCAGGTCCATGGGACTCTGCTATTGTCATTGCGCTCAGCATGTAACACGACATGGAGCTTCATGCTTAACCATGGTGAAACAATTTAGCTCCCCAGACTCTCAGCCTTTTCTTATTATTGCTTCAGGGAACATGCAGTCCATTGATTTTAGCAAATGAATTTCAACACTTTTCGTTACAATTAACAGCCACTATGAATAGGATGGAGAATAAAGTAGAAAATAAACCCTGCTCTAGTGCATTTATGGTCCCGTTGGGGAAACATATAAAACACAAAAATAAAAACATACACATCTGTAAGAGTATGTATACATTATCATAACTTGATTATGATGGTTTAATCAAACAAGAATATTTCCTGTACTAGAGAAGTTCGTTGGTGACAGATTATGATTATCCAAGGCACCTACAGCAATACTCTCTATCAGGAATACTAAGTGGAGCATGGACTTTTCTGCTTGATTATGCTGCTTAGTCAAATATGGCACAAATACTGTCACATACCTTTCATTCAAGTTCCATAGCATAGTTTTCATGTCACAAAAGAGAGAAAGCTTCTGTCTGATGGTCTTTGAGTGTTTTATCCTAGAACACAGCCATGGTGCTGCGCAGGCGACAGCAGCCACAGGGTTTGGTTGGGGGTATTGTAGCCCAGTCCAGGGAGAGCCACACTCAGTCTCCAGTCCTCAAAAAGATGAGTCACAAGGTCAACTTTCAAACTTCCCAGCTGTCAGTGAAGGACAAGGATGAAGCACTCCTGGGCCAAACGTAGGTTTGTGAGCACAATTAGTATTAACGTGGTAAAGTTGGGGTTATGTGAGATTTTAGTATTTGTAGGTGGGGTTCTGCAAAAAATTACATATACACATAAGTGGCTGAGGGCAGGGGGGTGAATGACAAGTAGGCAAGTGCCGAAGGTGACAATGAGTCAAAGTTAAAAGATGAGTAATTATTAACTGAAGCCTCATAGTCCTTACAACAGGGTTATTGCCAAGATGTGTAAGGAAGGAAACAGTGATATTTCTGAAGGCTGGAAGAAAGGTGGCACTTGTTCTGTGGAAAGACTGAGTTTAGAAAATCCCACCTGCAGGGGCAAAACATAAGATGTTTAATGAATGGGAGAGATATTGTAGAAGTTTTCTAGGCAAGATTGCTGGAGTACTTCCTGTTCTTCTAGTTGCCTATTATAAAATAAGAAGGAGTGGAGTTGGGTTCTACAAAGAACTGTTAAGTAAAAGAAAATCAGGGCCTGTTCATTTTCTACTTGGATGGAAAAATATGTTAAATGAAGATATCCTATTATAGAAAATATCAAATCCTGGGTGGTGCACATTGCACAGAAAAGCAGAACAGTGTCTGTCTTTAGTTCTCTACTTTGTGATCACCACCATCTCCGGCCTCCACTCACTCACAACATGGCTGCTCCCACTCCATAGATTGCATCTTAGTCCACGAGGGAAGGAGGATGAAGGCTGACCATACATCATTATGTATCTCTACAGTATTACTAGTGTTGACCCCCAAGGAACAAATATGTTCAAATGTATAAAGCTCTTTGAATTACGACTGGGAAAAAATTAGTTTTATAAAACTATTTAGTTAAAAGAAGAGAAAAACAGCATCTACCTGGTGAGTAAGTTTTTTTCCTAAATCCAAATATATAAAAGGAAATAGAGTGTAAGGGTAAATAATGAGGGGAAAACGATTGTGGTAATAATAAACAAAAAAGAAAACAAACATTGTGCATATAGGGGGTGGGGGTTTGCAGGGCAGAGGGAAAAGGGAAAAATGAGAATCAAGTCATGTCATATTCTGGTACAAACTCTCAATGTTGAATGCAATTATGATGTGCATTCATAATGTACCAATAAAGATTAAAAAAAGAAAAGAAAATCCAAAACTTCTGGAATAGTCCTGATTTGGGGAATATCTCTTGGTACTCTTCGGTCAAAATGGAGCCAGATTGTTTTCTTCCTTCCTTCCTTCCTTCCTTTCTTTCTTTCTTTCTTTCTTTCTTTCTTTCTTTCTTTCTTCCTTCCTTCCTTCCTTCCTTCCTTCCTTCCTTTCTTTCTTTCTTTCTTTCTTTCTTTCTTTCTTTCTTTCTTTCTTTCTTTCTTTCTTTCTTTCTTTCTTTCTTTCTTTCTTTCTTTGTAAGGTCCAAGTCCTTCTGAAGGAGCAGTAGAGACTTAATACTGAGAGGAAAGGGAGAAGTTGATGTGATAGGCCAGTGATCCCATCTGCTGGGAATGTTTTCTGCATCTTCTCAACTTGGTCTCATGACCCAAAGCACTGAACGCCGGACAAACATAATTAGCAAGGGTACATCATATATATCAGGGGACGATTGATACTCAGAGGGTATTTACAAGTAACAGGGGGTGAATGTACTAGGGAAAATTACAATGGTCTCTGAACATCAAATGGACAATAAACTTTGTCTTCTAAGCAATTGTATGGGTATAAAACATTTTCTTTCATATTCCTATATTTACAATGCCTAATACTTTCCTATATGAGTTATACTTTGTTATCAAATTTCTTTTGCCTTACAGATTATATTTTTTATTGTATGATATCTATATATGATCTCAAATTTTGGTTTTTTTAGATTTTGTTTGTTTTTGTTGTTGATTTTTTTTTTTTCCAGTACTGAGAATTGAACTCATGACCTTGTGCTTGCAAGACAGGTTCCAACACCACTGAAGATAAATCCTTGGCTTCAAATTTTGACTTGCTGAAAATGTCATTTTTTTTTTTTTTAGTATTTCACTTTCAAAAGTACAGAATGCTCACTTGATCATCTAACGGTTTGAATATGTATATCTGAATGATTATATTTTAAGAATCCACTGTGTAATTTGTTCTTGCCATTTTTTAGGAGTACAAAAAGTCTGTTAAGTGATAGTTTCTGCCTAAGAGAGACAGAAAGAGGACCTGAAAGTAATCACCATTTCTTACTATTTTGAAAGTTTCCTTTTTCCATTTATCTAATTATTTTATGATGCCTTAAAAATTTATATTTAAGTGTATTTTCTTTTAAAAGTTATTCAAGATTTATAATTTCTATGGCAGTACTGATAGTAACTGAGGGCCTTCTCACTGAGTTATGTCCTCAGCACCCCTATTTTTTGAAACAAGATCATTTTAAGTTGCTGAGTTGCTCAGGCTGAGCTTGCACTTGTGATCCTCCTGCCTCAGCTTCCCAGAGTGCTGGGAAGAGTAATGTGTACTATTACAGTTGATTTATAAAAAACATTGTAAAAATAGCAGGAAGATTTCCTATATACTCTCTCCACTCTCATCCCAATTATTTTCATCCCAGTTGTATATGGTGCATTTGTTACAACATAGTAATCACTATGGATGCAATATTAATTAAAATCAATATATTTTTTAGGCTCCTATGGATCTTTTAAACAAAACCCTTTATTGTTTAAGAATCATTTTTAGGTTTGAAACAAAATGGAGAACAGTTGCACAGATTTCCCAGCTGCCCCCGCAGAACGCCTGAGAAACCTGTGCTGTTATCTGTGAACACAGACACCTTCTAGCACCAAACCCATCAGAGTAGTTATTACAATTGCTCATTCTACACCAGATTCATTCTTGCTACTGCGCGTTTCATGGATTTGGACAAACTTGTAGCAACATGTACCTGCAGTGTGCATCATAAAGAGAATTTCATCACTCTAAAAATCTTCTCTGCTAAATTGGTTTAACTCTGTTTTCCTTAGCAACAATTGATCTTTTGTTGCCATAGTTGTACCTTTCCAAAAGTCATTTACTTGGCCCCAGACACTCTACAACCCTTTAAAATGATTGCTTTCACTTGAGTAAAAACATTTAAGGTCTTCTATGTATTTTCTAAAATATGCTATCTCATTTGTTCTTAATACTAATATTTCACTGTCTAAATGTAACAGCTTGTCAATTAACATACTGAAAACTGTCCTACTTACTATCAAATTTGGGAAATCATAAATATAGCTGTAGTAAGCATCCATGTGCAAGATTTCATGTGTATATTGTTTTCAACTGATTTGAACAAATTCTACGGAGAGCAATGGCTCTATCATATGGTATGAATATGTTTAATTTTGTAAAACATCAACCATCATCCAAAGTATGTGAGTGTGTGTCTACTGTTAGGGAAGGAGAAGTTCTGCTGGTCCATGTCTTTCTTTGTCACTTCGAGATGTTGACCATTCTAGCTTTTATAGGGTTGCATCTCATTGCTGTTTTATTAATTATTATTATTATTACTACTACTAAATTTAATTTTGGTACCAGGGATCAAACTCTGGACTTTGCACTTGCGAGGTAAGCACCAGAATCACTGAGGTAAATCCCTGATACCATGTTGTTTTAATTTGATCTCCGTGGCATATGACTTAAAGTACCTTTGTGTATGTTATTTGTCATCTCTTCATTTCCTTTTGTGTAGTCTAAATCTACAGAAGAATCGTTCTATGAGTGTAGTGGTTGGTGTGTATGAGACTATGTGAAGAATCAATGAGCTGGAGAATTTTTGAGCTTCTCTATATTAAAATTAATGATTCAAAGCATTATAAATGAAGAATGTTATATTATTAAAGTGTTTAGATATTTACATTTTTTGAGGGGGCTGTTGTTCCTACAGAGAGAAGAGTCCAGATGGAGTGGGTGAAAACCAATGACTGTTCCAGCTCTCGCGTTGGGCATTCTGAACTCTTCAAATCATGAAAAATCCAGTTTTTGAGGGGATGTTTATATCTCTTG
This sequence comes from Petromus typicus, assembly GCA_004026965.1. Classification (NCBI taxonomy): domain Eukaryota; kingdom Metazoa; phylum Chordata; class Mammalia; order Rodentia; family Petromuridae; genus Petromus; species Petromus typicus. The sequence continues at coordinate 38,712 of PVIR01001013.1, read as the reverse complement.
ATGCAAATATCAGAGAATAAGCACAATGATCAATTTGTGCTTTTGATCTGCCACACACTACTACTTCCAACAGCACGTTACTATTGTAACTAATGGGATTTGGGAATCAAGCCCATGGGGAAGGGATGGGACAAACATGGGGGCGGCCATGTGGGGCACATGACTGGAGCGAAAAGAGCGCCCCCTGTTTCCTCTGTGAGCAGCGGCGCAGCAGCTCCCTCCGCCCGCCCTTAGTCCGCACTGACAGGGCTGCGGGCCCTGCTACATAAGACCCTGTCGCACGGCTTCATGGGCCACTGTGACGCCGCAGCTCCTTTTGTTAAGACCTGAAACTATAGCTCCTTTACATCTCGCAGCTGCCACATGGTTTGGTAATAAATAGCCTCAAAGGAAACAGGAAGGAGAAAAAACCCTAGAAATAAAATTACAAACAGATGAAACTGATTTACTTTTGCTTTAAGGTGGGGGTGGGGGGGCCTTCAGAAATATAAAACCCCTCACTTAGCAGGCAAATAGGCTACTCATGAGACAGTTTAGTTCTTGTCTCTGTATACTTTTTCTCAAAAAAGTAAGCTGTGGGTAAAAAATAGAAGCTTTGTTGTTTTCCTTAAGTACTGAATCCAGTTGACTGAGAAGGATCTTACAAGCTGAAGTAAACTGCCTGCCCCACTTGCTAGTGCCCTCCATTTTTAGTTAAAAAAAAAAAAAAGTACTGTAGATCAGACTTTGAGAAGTTTACCTTACTCTAAAACTTCCTAGACTGTAAATCAGTTCATTTGAGTTCTACTTTAAGCTTCTCAATTTAGACAGTTACAGCACTCTGCTAAATTGCTTTAAAAGCCTAGTTGAATATATATACTGGATGCGTTTAGAAATGACATTTTGTCGTGTTGTAAAGATGTGTAGTGGTTTTGAAAAAAAATTAATGAGTGAAATATATTTGAAAAAAACATCTGAATAAATTTGTTAAATTCAATATTTCAATTTTAAGAATGGGAATAGTTGAGTTCTGGAAATTATAAGACTATACCTTTTTACAACTGGACATTTAAAGTAGTAAATGAGTGTATAATTTGAACATAAAAGCACAAAAATGAAAGCAATTTATTGATTAATGGGTATCTTTTTTGATTTTTATTAGATTGGCACTTAACTTTATATTACTAAAACTGATATATGCTAGGGGTTTCTGTTGTCTGGATAAGTAACTGTAGTCACTGGGCTAACTATTCCTGGATTTAGAACTTTTATTTTAAACACAATTAGAAAAAATATTGGTTTCAGCTGTGTACCATGGAGAAAGTGGGCTGTGTGTGTGTGTTTAATTTATTTAATATATTCAGAGACACAGCTACATGTGTGTTCTACATAACATTATAAAGAGTTGTAAGTTCAGCTTTATCACTAATAGGATATTTTACTTTAACATAATTTAATATCCTCTGATTATACTTTTTAATTTTTATGTCAGAATTTTTTCAGAGGCACATCCTCCTGTGTGAAGGATATATTGCTTCAAAGCTTTACTTTAAACAAATAAAGTTGTTGCAAAGGAAATTGCTTGAGGAGCTTTGTACTTCTGCCCCTCTCTTCATGGGTGTTCCCCTGGCAAATTTCTTGGAGAAACTACCTATATAATTTGCAAAAATATGTAGCAGTCTGAAATTGAATTACTCCATGGGGAAAGAACTTGAAGGTGCATTTAATCATGACATTTGTGTATTATAGATTTAGAAGAGGAGATTCAGGGTTTGTGGTTCTGTGGACTAAAGTTTTGTGTTGACTCTTTGCTACACAGGTAAAATTTGAGTGTCTGTGCTTTTAATTGGATTTGAAATTCTCAGAAGAAGACAGTATTTAAACTTTAAAAAATCACTGTAATTTTTTTACATGCTACTTTTATATTTCCATATACAATATTATTAACATGATTTTTTATTTATATATTTTAAATAATAGATACTTTTAAGTACAAGTGGTTGAGAGAAAAAAAATCATTGAAAAGAATTTGAAGACAAACAGAAAATCTTGTCTTCCTGCTTAAATCAGATTCACTTTATTAAAACCATATGGCACTTGGCACTGTGATTAGAATTGTGAAACCTGAGAATGGATAAAACTTACCTGAAATAAAATATGAGGAGGGAAGAGTCGTTGGTTTCAACAATGCACATATATTCAAAAAGTTGTTAATTATGAAATCTTCAGTTGCTGTTAGAAATTTTTAAATTTTAGACTTTGTAGATCTTTCTTTGTGGTTAGCATTTTGCAGCCAAACTAAAGGAATTGTCTGCACTCTCTGGAATCAAAAGAATTAGTTTCTTCTCTAGCTAAAATCTAGGAAGCATATGGTCCTGTGCAGATGTGCGCATGTGTAATGTGTTCTTGTCCCAGAGCTCAGACAATGGCGTGGGGTTCCTGGGGAACTTTAGATCGGTCCAATTTTCACTCCACATTTTTTCCTGACTTAGACAAAGCAGAATAGAAACTGCTTCTCACCTTCTTCATCATTTTTTATTCTATGGAGAATGCGCTACAGCAACTTGAATGTTTGTCTGGTCCCAACAGGAGTCAGAAAAATCTCCCGCAGGATGTTTTGAGGCTTGTAATCTTCCCGTGTTAGTTTTAGTTGTGACAAGAAGGCATTGAGAAGAAAAAGAGGGACTCAACTGCTGACTGAACCCTCAAGAGAATAAAAATACTTCCTTTGTCTTTGAGAGTTTCTGGACATTTGAAAATCTGCTTTTGCTCTTTAGTGATGCATTTGTCTGATGTATTTGTTTTGTTTTGATTTAATTTCAATAACTAAACTTCCATCTTTTGGGAAAAACCATGGTAATAATGACTCCCAAATGAAATCCTGCAATGATTTTGTATAGAAAAGATAACAAAAAGTTTTATTAAAAAATCTGGCTGATACTGACTTTTGAAAACATTCTTTGTTTAGTTGGGTTTTTTTTTTATAAGATTTTTAGAAAAAGCCTTTTGTATACTTAAATTCATGTTTTATAAGATTTGTTTTTTTAACCTCTTTTACCACAAATGGAAACACACATTATAAGGTCCAAGATGATCCTATGGGATGTGACTGCCTGAGATAATAAATCTTGTGTTTTCCAGGATATAAAAGCATCTTTAACATTTTTTTATAGGAAGAGATTTACATAAGATTTTATTAAAGCCATAGTTCTGCCTGACTTCAAGGCTACTTCAGCAGATTGCATCTAACATACTTTGGCTGTATCTATAGAGAAATTAAAATTGTTCATATTTAAGAAAACAGAGACTTCCAGGGGGTTGGCATAAGGCTGTTGTTTTAAAAGAAAAATACAGATATTGAACATCATTGATAAACTAAAAATTTGTCTTTGGTGATGGTAATTATTTTCATTTTCACTTGTGTCTTCAGCATGCAGTATTGCTGCGGTGGCTTGAATATCCCTGGGAAATGATAAAAATAAGAAGAGATATCTGAACATTTTTAAAAAAGCGGGCAATAGGAGTCACCTTCTTTGTTTTTATCACTCTCACTACTTCCGGGGAGTATTTGTATTCTACAAAATAGACATTTATAGAACATGGGTTTATCTTAGTTTAGAGGAATTATATTTTGAGCTAAAGTCTTGGCCAAGTCATATAAATACATACTGTGAGGTCTGGAACTTTAGGCAACACCAAGATCTTTCCAGGACTTCTGAGAGCTCACAGACAATTGAGATCACATATGATTAGGGTACAAAATATCAAAATAGCTGTGTTTTACAATTGTATCTGTATAACAACAAAAATTTAAACAAATGTGCCATGGTTATAACTAGTAATGTAAATTTGCGATCTGAACGTAAAATTTCACATGTATATAATATGGCTGGTGATATTCACTTTCATATAAGCTTTCAGTGATAGTGTAATGATTTGTTTTCTTTCAATTAATTACAAAATATATTATCTACAATATGGCAGGTGTTCTGTAAGTGGAAATATATATATAATATTATATATTATTTTCTTATATATGTATATATGTATATATAATTTTCTAGTTTTATCTGTGGTAGAGGATGAAACCTTAATATGCTGGACACTGTCTCAAGTTCCAGTCTTTCAGAGTTTATTTAATATTCTCAGTAGTCCTAGGACCCAGTCTCAAAATCACTGAAGACTCTAAAGCTTAGAGATATAAATTTACCTAAACCATTATGGCTAATATTAAGTATGGAGCTGTATGTAAATATCAAGACTGTCACAAAATTTCAGAAACTATCTCTGTTTTGACACTTATCTATCTCTGCTACCATGGAATTAATCTACTTCTCAGAATTATTATTTTGTAATAATGTTCGCCTTACAAATGTACACCTTGTAAATTTGTATTTGCTTATTCTAAGGCAGCTAAGTCATTTTTAATTGAGTATATCTGTATGGTTCACAGAGACATTATGATCACATTCAGCCTCACATGTACCTGTACATGATATATCTTGAATATCATTTTTTCCTTTCTCTTGCCCACCCTACAACGCCCACCTGTGGGAGAGAAGGGAAGAGGATGCAGCCAGAAGGTGCACCAACATAATCTTTCACCCAGATTATACAAGGGCTAGGGCTTTAGCTTAGTGGTTCTGGTGTCTCCCGGCAAGTGCAAGGTCCTGGGTTCAAATGCCTCATAACCACATACCACAACGCCAGGCATGGTGGCTTACGAACAACAGAGTCAGAACCCCTGGGCTTGACTCTTGCTATTTTGAACAGTAGCAGCAGAAGAAGCTCATCCCCCTGAGCTCACTGTCCTTATATTTGGTCCCAAGCCTCCACGCCCATAATTTTAGCATGCATAAAACAGGGCTGTCCCACAATAATCCCTGTAGTTGAAGATCCAATAGGGCAGGGCAGACATCCTTATATCCCAGTAAGTCCCAGTAAATCTTAAACTCATAATCTTAGTGCAGTAATCCTTCTAGTTTAAATCTCACAGAGTGGGGCAGATGTCTGCAATAATCCAGGTAATTGATCCTGCAGGGCAGGGCAGACATCCATAAAACCAAGTATGTAAATCTTAAATCCGAGTAAATCGTGCACATTACCTGACATCCACCTCCTATATACCTGAACTGTTTGCACTTTTTTCTACTATCATCTTTTTTCTTTCCCTTCTTTATTTTTCCCTACCAACTTTCCTTTTCCTTTTAAACATTGTTTTTCTGTTTCATGCTGTACATTCTGGACCTTATTTATACCTTTAGTTTCTGATACTAGAAAAACAATATGGTATTTACACATTTGTGTCTTATTTATCTCACTTAGGAGTTTGGCCTCAAGGTACTATGTTGCGTACCTGAATCAAACCCCCGACCTTGGAGTTATTAGCACCACACTTTAACCAGCTGAGCTAACTGGCCAGCCTATGTTGTTTTTCTAAATCCACTTATCTGATCACCAGTGGCCACTTCATATTTCAGTATATAAAGCTACTTGCCTTCATGGACTAAACAACACAATCTTAAAATATGAGAATCTAGTCCCAGGAGAATCACAAATCGCTAAGCTGATGTTCTTCTCTTTGTTCAACACAAAGCTGAAAACGTAAAGACAGTTCCTAAGTAAAGGAACTGAAGAACCACCGCACTCTGCTATGTGCAACATGAACACTGAGGGATATTAGAAAAACAAGTAAAGTTTTGAAGTCTATTTGAAGACACACAATTTTTCACTGGACTTTCGAGGAAGTCTCCTTATATGTTGAAGTCTAAGCACGAAGCATTAAGGATCAGGATCTCGTCGACCCCTAGCAGGTGAACCCCGCGGCAAAGTCACAGGAAATGAGCAGCTGGAGATTTCTCTGACCGTTTCAGGACACCAGCTGCTCCGCTAAAAAGCCCTTGAAAGCTTTGTTCTTTTGAACCTTCTGGGATATTTTTGATTTCTGCCTTGGATCTTTCTTGCCATATAGAGATCTTGGACTACAACTTATCTTCTGTATTTATCTCTACTGGCAGGATGGTGTTAACCCATGATCTCCAGCTTAGATTATTGGCAGGGAGATGTCTGTGGCCAGCTTTTAAGGTTTTTCTTTTCCTATTCCATCAATTGCTACTTTGTTTATCTTTAAGACAAGATAATATTTTCCACTTCCCCTTTTGACCCAATCTAATATTGGGCTTTATTTGGATACACTTTGTATGTTCTTATCTGAAAGATACATAGCCATTTTTATAACTCATAAAAACACATTATAGTATGTTGCCAAAAAAGTGGGAAAGTAGCTTCATTTTCACCTCTTAATGTGCCTATAATGACTCAAAATTTCCCACAAGACTTTATAAATTGTTTTTCTTGTTATGAGAAAATTCTATGAATAACTCTAAAAAAATGTATTTCCTCAGCATGTGGAGAATTTTCCACCTCTTAAAATAGAGCTCTATCTAGAGAAGACAATTTGTTTAATTCCATCAAAGGGTAAAATTATTTTTATAGATTTATCTTGTGGATTTTTTGCTATCATATCCTTTTTAAAATGACTTACCTTAAAAATGGTATTGATATTCTCAATTTATCTGTCACTTATTTGGGAACAGGATGATCATTATATTGAAGAATTATTTTTAGTTTCAATAACTGCACAAAGATTTAAGAAAACATGAATCATGGTAAAGGGATATGATAATACTAATGAATAATAATTGAATAATAATATTGAATAGAACTATAAAGGAAAATGCTGTATATCAGCTTGGGTATAAAATTGATGGTACAGATGAAAAACACTTGGAAAATTAATATTTAGACTACTTTGGTGTTTTGTTTGTTTGACTACTTGTGTGTGTACATTTGGTTCAATAGGTTTTTATCCTTGGCTTCTTCCAATATGCATTGTCCATAACATCAGGAAATAATTACATAATCTAAGTGATCCGATTGATGGAATTTCACTTTCCATAATGAGCTTGGCTTGGGTTTAAATTATGTCACTTTTCTGTATTTAGACTGCTGCAATCCATTGTAGATTTGTGTTACATTTGTATGTTGTCTAAAAATATTCATTTATGAAATAGGAAGAATATTAAGAATCCTGAATTGTCTTTGAAGATTACATAGAATATTAAATTGTCATATATTAATAGAGAGTAAGTTTCTAAAAGATAGATACTGATTCCCTTAGAACTTTTGTGAAAATTGAAATTGAACAAAAGTAGTCTCCCACTGTATTAGCAAAAAAGATGAAGTGAATATTATACAATTTTAAGAATATCTTTTTTCATAATGGCATAACTATATGATTTAGATTAAAGATTTATTACTTGATTTATAAGTAATCAGTATATATAACTATACTAGATGATATTTTGAATTGTTTTGGGCCATTATCATTTTGTAAGTTTTATGTATCTTCCAGACTTTTCTTAACATAATTGAAATGTCTATTCTCTGACACAAAAAACCCCAAATGTTCAATAAATACCTAGCACATTTGAAAAAAAAGGTCACCGAATCCCCATTTATAGCTTTTTTCCTAAATGTTAGCAGGCTGCCATGCATAGAATTTCTATTTTAGAGGGACATAAAGAGAACAAACAGCGAAACTATATCTCTATGTTTCTTACTTGAATTATTATCACAGATTTAATAAAAGATACATTGAAGAAAACTAAGGGAAGAATAAAATTTGAGAATAAAAACAGGAAGCAAAACATGTTTATAGGGGGTGGAGGATTGTAGGGTGGGCAGAACTTGAAAAAACACGAGAATTAAGTCATCCCATATACTGGTAGAAATTCTCAATGAAAAAATTTTCTCAAGACAAAAAAAAAAAAGAAAAGAAAGCACAAGTATTTTATTTTACAAAAGTGGTGATTAAAAAATCTAGAAGATAAATGAGGCATATTTTATAGTTGTAAAATTAAAACTATATAAGTTACATTAATAAAAGTTGCTTTCATTAGGAGAAGCGAGAAAATTATATTCTCTTGCTGATTAAGGATGCTGTTGCTGTAATCCAATTTTGGGAAAATTTTAGGTAAATAGTAAACACAGACAAGGCTGAAACTGATAACTGCATATTACACCTAACTTACACTACAAAGTATATTAAGATAGGATAAAACATGATCGATCATTAGTAAGTACTGTTATAGAATTTTACCCTGAAATCATTGAGTGTCTCCCCCAGTTAATTTTTGTGGCATTCCATCTTTGTACAGAGGAACATAAACAATAACACTTGCATTGATATCTTGGGAAAAAGATTCAAAACCAGCTAGAGAAAACAAAAAATGAGGAAAATGTAATTACATAAAAGGAGAATTGATGCCAAATTATTCAGTAGCAATAAAATATTACAGGTTGATAATCAGGAACATGGAGAACCCTCAGATCTGCTTGGATCACCTTTATGTGCATAAACAAACTCTTTCAACAGCAGCTGACTCACTGATACTCCTGGTCCTGCCTTTCCACCTCCTTATCTTCATCATCAGTGCTTGGCAGTGCTGGTTGGGGTGCTTTGGTTGAACTTGCAGATAAAAGTAGTGGAGCTAACTTTTATTTTCCCTCAACACTTTGGGTTTACTTCAATCACTGGTCACTTACCTAGTGTTGTGGCACAAACACTGACAGTGCACTTCATTAGCTCTGATTTATTTGGAACCCACTTGATTCTGAAAGGTAGAGAAGATTAATCTACATATTAGTCAAGAATTATGAATCCTGGCTGGAGTTTAGCTCAGTGGGTCCAGTGTCTGACTAGTAAGTGCAAGGTCCCAAGTTTGATCCCTGATGCCACATACCACAGTGCCGGGCGTGGAGGCTCACATCTGTAATCCCAGTACTTGGGAGGCAGAGGCAGGAAGATTGCTGTGGTGAGTTTGAGGGTAGCCTGAGCTAAATAGGGAGCACGGGGTCAGCCTGAACTACAAAGAGAGACCTTGTCTCAAAAATCTAAAAAAAAAAAAAAAAATCATTCTTGGGTAGATTTTTGTCTCTTGTAAACAAAAATAGCTAGGAAAATTTATGTTCTGAAGAAAAACGTTTAGTCATTTTAAAATAATTTAATAATAATATTTATGTTTTGCATTTTGATGGACTAAGTTCTTACTGTTAGGGGCATACAAACTATCATTATGTTGCATATAATTCACAGTAGGCATATATGTATTTTGGTAGGTGCAATGTCAGAAATAAAAGCATGATATTCTATTTGTGTGTTGAGTAAAAGCTGATGTCACTACTGTACACATGCACATACACACACATATATAATTTTTCTAATTAGGTTCAAGAACCTTTATAAATTGACAGAAAACATCATAGTTTGACTTTCTTTGTGAAGGAAATCATTTTTGTAAATGAAAAAGCAGACAAATATTTCCAGGCAAATAGATATTATAATGTCCCCAAATCCAAATATCTAGAAAATAGTAACACTAGCAGAAAAAACTTTCAGTGACTAGAAAAGAACAAAATTAGTGCATTAGCAGTTTCTGGAAGCCTGGAGAGAGAGGAAAGTGGTTAGAATTTTAACATCAGGAAGCGAAGAGAGAGAAACACTGTGAAAGGCTGAGGCTTTGATCACTTGCTGAGCACAGGTCCTCCCTGAACACGAGATCTGTGCGTCTGGCTGAGGTCAGCCATCAATTTGAATTTTCATTTGAAAACTTGTTCTTAAACTTCTATGCTAAAAAATGAACTACAGTTTTTCACATAAATACTCTATCATATGGAGCTCTCTGTGCAAATACATAAAAGCTAAAAGCTACAGAGCATGTTGGGAGAAATAGGCAGATTAACGGGGAGTTGCGTGAAGGAAAAAGAGAGTTAAAGCTAAAAGGTAAATAATGTAACCAAATACTGTAATAACAGGTTTTTAATGCAAATGATTGTCACTCTTCTGGAAACAAAACAGTAAAATATTAATTTTTTCTCTCTTTTTAAGCCAGAGTACTTTAAATAAAAATTACTTTGATATGTTCACAACAATCAAGTGCAAATGTTTATATTGGAAAATCGTATATACCATATGTGAGAGGCCAAAGGCATACACAACAGTGGAAGATATTTGAAAAGAAATTCCAGAGCAGGAGAGTAATTCAAATGACTTTACGTGGAAAGTTTTTCTTCAGTGTATTACAACATTCTCAACAAGCAAGTCACCAGTGGTTTATGTAATGAGTACAAATATAAATGCTTGTTTTTTTCTGAAACAATGATAAATGTATTAGCTAATCCATATTCAGAAGTTATTCAACAGACATAAATATCAATTTCTTAATTTTGAAAATGGTCATTCTAACCCAGCTGAAAATTATTTAAAATTTATTTATTGGCTAGTCTTATGCAATATTTTACATTTGAATTCACTCACCTAAATATTATGACAATAAATTAATTTCCAGTAAATAGTAAGTACAGGTTTTTATTTTCTGGGCTTGTGTTTGTGAAATGTGAAGGTATATCCCTTGGGATAAGCAAAATAGAAATGCAGGCAAACATCATAGCTTACTCATCTCATCAACTAATGTAATTCTTAGATAATATTAATATATTTGTTGCTCTACTACTCTAAATTTCTCCCATTAGAATCTTGAAAGTAAATGCTAGTGATGCTTGGATAGTTATTTGACTGTTGTTTTATGAATCTCAGTCTAGTCATTTATTCTTTTACCCACCAATTTTTTCCATAAAGTACTGAGCCTCCATTGTGGGTGAGGCATTATTCCAGGCACTCGGGAGTGGAGATGGCTGAGTAATTTTTATTTTCAACTTCTAGTCGGCACGCAGAGAGGACTGAAAAGCTACATGCAAAGTACCTATCACATAAGACAATGAGATTATGAAAAAAAGTGGGTTGTTGTTACAGTGTGACATGAAGCAAGATTTAAAGAAGGTTGCATTTCAACTTTACTTTGAAATTTTAAGGATATTTGAACTGACAGAGAATGAAATGAAAATTACATATCATGAAGAAATACTTTAAATCCAAGTGTTCCAAGTACATTTGAGGAAATAGGTGAAGTAACTGGTTAATTGTATGAAGGAAAAAAAGAGAAAACTTAAAAGGGTAGACAGCAAGTTCCCAACTTATGAACATTTGAGTTGCAAACTTTGACAGGTGTGTGGTATAAGATGCCCAGTGTACTATGTAAAAATCACTATGTTGGATTATGAACAAATCTGACTCAGAAACATTCACTCAGATGGAACTCACTCAAAAGTCGGGGATCATATTTGGTTTTGAACGTTGACCTATGGACACTTGTAGTAAATGAAGAACTGTTATGGTTTGTTTAAGGCAGGCTAAGGTCAAAGGTGCGGATTTAAAGATTAGTGCATAGGATGGCCCTGAAGTCAAACAGAATATTTCCTTGAGAATGCCTCAGCAAGGAACGTCAGAGTTACCCTCCATGCTGCACTAGAGAAGAGAAGGAGAAGACTGGTGAGAGGAATACTAAGGGAACAGGATCAATACGGCTCGGAGTCTACACTGATACTGAAGAAGCTGTTCACGAGTAGAACACTCAGTAGTAGCTTCGACAGTGTAATCTGAGGTAGTTAAGAATTACCAAAGCATTGTTACAAAGACAAATTTAAGTAGAGATATACGCGGGTGTGACAAGTAAGAACTAAAGTGTTGATTTTGTTGTTGTTATTGTGAAGAAGATTTGAGAGGCAGCAGATTGAAATCCTGAGGGATGATCACATTTCTCAAGAGTGGTTAACGGCCAAAGCAGTACAAAGGAAAAAGAACGAAGAAGCCTGTAAGAAATAGCCAGGCTCCCACCTAAAGAGCTCTAACTAAGGATGCACAGTGGGGTTCTGTGGGGTTTTTTTTTTAAACAATTGTAAAAATCTATCAGTTTTGAAAATTACAGATTGATATAATGTTGCATACGAAATGATGAAATAGAAATGACCCTCTGACTATTCCTTGTCTGAGAAGAATGAAGGCAGAAAATGTGACAAATTCATTTTCAGGTTAGAATTTGATCAAAAGAAACAAGAAGTCCTTAAATGGGATTGGAAAGTTCTCAGCCTCGTTGCCACACAGCACTCAGCATCTCATGTTTTGCAGCGTGAATGAATGAAAATAAAGGTTCATGGTAGAGAGACGGGACCGCAGTGTGCTATAGAGATTCTGTGCTAAATGTTGTCATAGAAAAACGATGTCTTGAAAGTTATCTTGGAGGGAATCAAACATTTCTTCAAAAATCAACTAATAATTTAATTATGCTTTATTATTACAAAAAAATACATAAAGGGCCACAAATATAGCTTTATCAGATACAAAAGTAGGAACAAAACTAAGAGATCAAAAAAGAATTAGAAGTAATAATTGATAAACAGCAAATTAAAATGAATGTCACCTCAAAAGGTCAAAATTGTAGTTAAAATCTAAAGGTAAAGATGAAACAGCAATTTACTGATGTTTAATATTTCCAATGAATTTTGAGTTGCAAGTTATATATAGAATGTCAGTTATCTCTAAAAATCAATTTTAGTAGGGTAATTAACATCAGATAATCAGTAAAATACTTGCTGAATCAAAACCCATATTAAGGTGACTGAAAGAAAATTAGTGGAAAATAAGGGATAATTATGACGCATCATACCATTTTATTAAGTTTAGGATTTATAAAGGTGAATTTATCTGGGAGAGAGTTTTATCCAGTAAACTAATAAAGAATCACTGATGAACACTGTGCAAAAGAATAAATTTGGAGAAAGTAGTTAGATATCTGGGGCTTCTTTGCAACTGAGGATAAAGTCAGCTGAGCATGATCTTCAAAGCAAAAACATATGAGATTAAAAGCCGATGTAACAATCTAAATGCAGTTCACATCTAAGGTGACCATTATTGAACTTCAAGGCATACCAAAGGGTGGAGGATGGAGGTGCCTATGGAAATTCTTTAGACTTTTGGAAGCTAGAAAAGGCTAATCCAAGATTTCTAACACCCAAACACCAACCTCAAGGAGACTTCTTACGAGGAAGATGACATTGTTACAGCCTGTAATAATTAACTCATTTTAAAACAGAATTCTCTACACTTGTTATAAATAAACAGGTACTTAAAAAGACAAGTTATCATTGAAAATGTCTGGTAGCAACAGAAATTACAAATGGATTCCTAGCGACTTGAGGTATCAGAGCTTTCTGTCAGGTTTCAAAATTGTCAAGTCTGTGTTAGTCAAGAGTATAAAAACAAGGTTAAGAACTGAAGATGTTAATTAGTTCTAGAATGTATGATAGATATCATGAAATAGAAGCTATTCAAAGGGCAATAAGATGTAGAGTTTACTAATGAGGGGAAAGAAAAAAATGTGATGGTAGAAGAGAAAACAAGGGCAATGTATATAGGGGTAGGGGTTGTAGGTTGGACAGGTGAATGGGAAAAATGCGATTTAAGTCTTGTCATATATTGGTACAAATCCTCAATGCTATGTATGATTGTGATGTGTATACAATGTATCAATAAAGATTCAAATTTAAAAAAGCAAGGTTACAAAATTAGCAAAGAACTAATTTTTTTAGATGGCATGAGAATGTTATATAAACTTGATTGCATTTCACAACATTTGAGAAAGAGCAGAAGCAAGAGTTAGTGAGCAGAAAATTGAATCAAAATAAGATATTCAGAAAGAAGGAAAAAAGAGTAAAATTTAACAATATAAAGAAACTTAAATGACACAATGAGGTCCATCTGGTAGTAGGAGCGAGAAAATGAGGTAGAAACTGTATATGAAGAGATAATGATGCAGAATTCCTAATCATGGTGAAAGAAACAGAACAAACACAAAATGAAAAATCTGTGCACATGCTTCATGGTGATACTGCAGAAGGGAAAATAGAAGACAGAGGCATATTTTTGTTGCTGTTCAATGTTGTTTTTCAAGTAACAATTCAATTAGGACTGTTATAATTTCAATATAAATAGAAGAAACTACGATTTAATGGGATGATTGATTTGTAACAAAAATGTACAAGCAGTAAGCAAAAATGTGGTTTTTTTTTCTTTCTGATATATGGTACTGGGTTAGTTCAATATCCATGTGGAAAAAACAAACAAACAAAAAGTGTCCACATTGAACACTACATGTAAAAGTTGATTCCAGGCATATAGTAGGTCTAAATTAAAAATACAAGCAAGCAAAAGAACATCATCTTGCGGTATGTTTGGACAAGCTTTTTGAAGGAAAATGTATAGACCACTAATACAAAAGAAATTATTAATGAATTGGGCCATGCAAAATGAAGGACTTCTTTTCATCAGAAATTACTATTAAGAAAGCGAAAAGGAAGAAAATTGGAAATGATATCTATAGTGGACATAAAGCAAAACATCTTGCATGTAAAATATATATAGTAACTACAAAGCAGAACAATAGAAGACTCAGCGGAAACATGAAATTAACTTGATTCATATTTTTAAAAACAATAAATTTATTTAAGCCTGTTTAATTCACATAGGAAATTAAATTACAAATAAATATCATCACATACAAACAGCAGTAGCTAAGTGCATATGATGACTGAAAGTATTGATGAAGATATGCAAATAAAACTCATACAATGCTAATGAACACTTTGGTTTGAGTAGTCAAAGTGACAATAATCTCGAAGTAAAAAAGGACAGTAGTTAGGAGGACACTGAGAAGTTCTATGGTTTGTATCTAGTTGTCCCCCCAGAGCCTTCTGCAGGCATAGCTGGGGAGTTTCAGAAGTGGCTGAATTAGGAGTGTGATGTTGAGAGAAAGGGTGTGGCACCCAAAAGACAGAGAACCTGGAGGGAGAGTGACGGTACAGAAAGAAGCTGCCCTCACTTCGATGTTTTGCTGGCTCTGCATGCCTTGCTTTGCTGTGGACTGTTTCTCCTCTGCCAGACCACCCTGCCTTGGAGAAAGCTGACTGTAGACTGAAATTTTACAAACTTCAAAACAAAAATATCTTTTTTTCTCTTTATCTTTGGGGATTGGAGATGTTGTATCAGCAATGAAAAAATTAATTCAGAATACAAGGACTCTCTATTAATATTATTTGTTTACTGACCTTCAATTTGAAAGTACAAGTATTTTATCAATATACCATGATAAATTTGTATGCTTTTGGTCCATTATCTATTTCAAAAATATCCATGTTATGTATCATAGAGTATCTTCTTTTTGGCAGTGCTATCAACTAGATAACTAATCTATAAAACAGATATTCTCCTGAATTCAAACTATCCATCTTTGTTAAGGTTGGTTAGTAACATACTAAAAGTCTAATTAAAATAGTGGAAAGTATAGGTTGAAGATATTTGCACACATGAAACAAAGGAATAAGCCAGAATATATACAAAAACCGCTAATAATGAATAAGGGAGAACACATAGAGTTCCTCATAGGAAAAAGAGATGATATTCTTGAACAGGATCTCCTGATGAATCCAAATGAAATAAAGTTGCTAATGAAAACAAAAATAAAGACAATGAAACTGAAAACAAAACATGTATCACACTTCCCAGTCACTAGGAGAGCAGAGTTTTAGCAGGTCTCATAGTCAATGGTAGGTTGTGGCAATAGGATGTGACATTTTGGCAGAAGTGAATTTATTCTAATTATTTTGGAAAAAAATATTCTGTATGTTCTATTAGAGTTGCTGATTGAAAGAGTGAACACATTTCTGGTTTAGTGAAACAAAGGTAGGCAAACATACCCCCAAAGATATGTGAAAACAATATCCACCAGAGCACGGGTCCTTGACATCACCCTTGTTTTATTATATAGAAAAGAAATAAAAATAAATTAATAAAAGTAAACACATTAATGGAATATAAATAAATATTACAAAAAATAATTCAGCTCTGGGCCGGGGATATAGCTCAGTGGTTCCGGCGCCTGTCTTGCAAATGCAGGGCCCGGGTTTGATTCCAGGTAACCACATAACAATACTGGGCATGGAGACTCACCCCAGCAGCAATCAGTTCCACATACCACAGTGCCAGGTGTGGTGGCTCATGCCTGTAATCCCAGCACTCGGGAGGCAGAGGCAGGAGGATTGCTGTGATGTAAGTTGGAGGCTGAGCTCAGGGCCAGCCTGAACTACAAAACGAGACCCTGTCTCAAAAAAACAATAATAATAATAATAATAATAATAATAATACATTCAGCTTCTAGGAATCATTTTTTATTAGTCCATCTCCAAGAAATTATTAATATGGCTACCAACAGTAAGATGATTTGTAAGCAATATCAAAATATATTGTTTAGTTATACATTGTTTGATGGAAAAAGTATTAAATATGGAAATAAAATGAGGAATGGAATAAAAATCAGGTTAGAATATTTTCAATGTGCAGTGACATTGGAGTCTATTAAATGAGAAAAAGGAATCAAGAAATGCCTCAGGTTGTGACAATGTTATATTTCTTGACTTTGATTTTGGTTACATGGATTTTCACTCTAGTAACTCAAAGAGTACCTTATGTCTTATGTCTTTTTTGAAGTATTAGAATAATAAAACACATAAAAGATATGTGAAAATAAATTTCAAATAAATCTAATAAAATTTATGATAACAAGTATGTGATTGAGCATGGAGCATGGAAAGGAATTCTTTAAAAAAAATTTAAGATCTTGGAAAATCAAGTGAAAGTGAAGGAATTTAAGAAATCATGTAAAAGAAAGCGGATGATGTTGAAAATCTCACAAAACAATCTGTTGCTCAAATGATCAAGGATGCATTTGAGTAGTAGGCACAGTGGGGAAGAAATTTTGCAAAGGATGAACAGTAAAGGATGAACAGTACATACTTTGCCATACAAAGTAAAGTATGCTATTGTACAGTGAAGGCAGATGCAGGCACAGCCTCAGCCTTGCAGAAGTCAGATTCACTGCCCACTGCCCACCAGAACCTGTGCACAAGAATATAAAAAAAAAATTGGCTTTATATTCTTGGAGAAGAAACATGATGCTAGGCTCTGGGATTTATAAATCAGAGAGATTAAAAAAGCAAAACCTAGACCCTCCACCATGTGTTGCTTCTCATGTAACAGCAGGCCTCGTCAGACCCTTTCATCAATTCTGTCTTCCTGAATCATTGTGGGTGTGAGGGATTTTCCAAATGAGTGGATAGTTAAATGGTGGAGCAAAGGCACACAGCCCCTGGGAGAAGTGAACAGTTAACTAACAAGAAATTTCATTTAGTGAGGCATGCTGTATCTGGCCATTGTCTTTTCTTTTTTCCCAGAAGTAGTTGCCTAGCTCTGAGACAGCCCCCTTGCCCAAACTGTCTGTTGCCTGCGTTTGTACTTATGCTGATATGCTAAATAAAAGCCAGATGCCTCTCAGCTTTAGGGCTTCTCTTGAGCGTCCCCCTAGTCCTTGACACTCTTGGTTGAGACCAACCTGCTGGGACTCTCCGTGATTGAACTGAATCTCCTGTCGGAGTAGCCATCCATCCGCTCCATCACCGTGGTCTCACATTGTGACAGATGGTAGTTCTGGGCTGTTTGTGAGACAATTGACCCATTTCCTGGTGGCAGGAGGCAGTTTGTTCCAAGCCTTGTAGTTATAGCTTATGATGTGGCTAGATAGGAGCCCAGTGTCTCATATCAGTGGTCATTCTGAGAAAGTACAGTCATCATCTTGGCAGAATCATGGGTCTGGTGACCAGAAACAATTATTGTAAGCTCTGGTCACAGCAAAAGCTCAAAATCTTTTCTGAGATGCGGTTTACACAAAATATATTGTTTTACTGCAGGAACTCACTAAAGCAGCTTTTCCCTTTGCTTCCAAGTGTATTTATCATGCTTTGATTCTTTTAGTTTTTTCCTGTTGCCTAAGATCAAACTCAGAACCCTGTGCTTATGAGGAAGATGTGGTGACATTGAGCTAAATCCCCAACCTTATACTTTCATTATTAAATCAACACTGTTGCCATTTTAACCCATGTAGCTCTCCATACTCTAGAAGTATCTGTCTCTTTTGGTGTTCTGGCCCTAATCTGCTTCCTCTATGTATTTGTTCTTTCTCAGCACTACCCATAAGTTTCTTTCCTAAAATCTGTCCTTTCAGTGCAAACGCATTCTGATCATTGTCCTTCTTTTTCCGACTCAATATAGATCATCTTTCAGAGAATTTTCAGCATTTCTAATGAATTCAGTTATTCTCTATAAATTGGATTCCAGGAATATTATCTTCATTCTATTCCTTTCTTTATATATTGTGTCTCTATCAAAAACTGTACTAGTCACAAACATTTTGTGTGTTCATCATCCGTATCTCATCATCTTCATTTGCTTGCTATAAGAGAGTTATAAAACATTAAGGATTTCACATTCAAATGCGTAGACATTTTTTCATGTTGAATAAATATTTCCTGCAAGACCTTAAAACTACACACACTTTGTGCTACTCTAACTGAAATTCTTCAATATTTTATGATAATTTCAGGGATAAATCTATTCCTTTTTACTATTCAATGCCTATTTTAATTTTCTTGTCTAATATAACATAATTGGCAGTTCCTAGAACTCTTCACAGTGTTTCCTTAAGACATTATTTGCCTTTTGCTATTCACTGGTGACTTAGAAGAAAACTAACAACAACCGACATTCCAGTTGGGAAACTGTTCCATTCTATGTGCCCCTGAATGTGACGTCAGCCCCGAGGTATGACTCATATTGCTCTACATATGTATCCATACACCTGGTTTGTCTTATAGATCATGAGAACTTGTTAGTACATCTTTTGAGTCTTGGAAAAATGTTTTATGCTCTTTCAGGATTAAGAAAAATTGAAGGAAGGAAAAGGCATGATGAACAGAAAAGAGTCAAGAAAGAAAAGCAGATGATGGAAGGCTTTTAATAAGAGAGTCTAATTATCCAACATAGATTAATGAGGATAATGTATATATTCCCAAGTTTGCATTCATTTAGTAATATTTCACAGTTGCCATTAATAGAAATGGAAGAGAGTTAAAGTGTTAGGGTTTGAATCCCAATTCAGATCTCATTTACATTCTAGTTCAGGCATTTAGTATCTAACGAAAGTAACTCTTCCCCTCTGTAGCTCCCTCTCCTCATATGTAAAATTGTGACTAAAAGTGAATAATTTACAGGATGGCTATGAATGTTAAGTTTGTTCCTACTTTTAAATCACTTGCAAATGTGCCGAACACATGAATTTAATGATTAAATATAGGAAGTCACATTGGGATGTTCACTATTTCATTTGTTGAGTTTCTCTCAAACTTTTTATTTGTTTCCTGTGTGTTGAAAAGTCTATAGTTAACCACCACTGCTAGAGTAAATATGTCTTTAATATAAATGTTTGTGTTCTCTGGTAGTCAAAGGAACATCGACAATTTTACACATTAAATAATTTAAATCAGTCTTTAGATTTCTTATATTTATATTTTCTACACATAGAAAAATAACTGATTCTAAAGTTCAGAGCTTGACTTTAAATAATGACTGATACTGTATATAAACTTATAAAGAGTATTCTATCTAATGAGGTTCTCTCATGGTCCCTGTAGATTCTTTGTCTTGTTGGGGATGACAATTTGCAATTGTCCTTACTACACACAGAATTAGTCACTTCATTTTTAAATTAAAGTATTTAATACTCATGCCTTAATTTTAATAGAACTTAAGTGCAAGAGTAAGAGTTTTAGTAAGACTTCAGTGGCCTGAACTTGCATTTCTGTAAATAATTATCTTACAGTTTATGCTTCTCTGATTTGTTTGATGTCATTTCTGGTTATAATTGTTCTATAACAGCTTAGATATGTCCTTAAATATAGTCCTTACACTATGCGTATTAGTGAGTCTGGTACTGGCATGATTACAGAGGAGACTAGAAAGAAGCTTGTCCAATTTTCCTACAGGCCTCAGGAAGTGATTTCCCTTGATGTTTGAAGCATTTATTTAAGTTGAAACAGCCAAAGTGGAACAAACTATTCGAAGCATGTTTTTGAACTGTCTGCTGGTGCAGTGCATAAATCAGTGTGGGCCCAAAGACAGGGGATACAAAAGGATTTAACTTCAGATATAAAGGAAAATCATTTAAAAAGAGAGGAATTTTAATTAAATCGAAAATGTGCATCGGTGCATTAACTTTGTTCTAGCATGGGTGTTTATTGCTTCCAAATTCATGGAGTATCAGAGAAGAGCAAAAACCAGAAAGTCTAATACAATTTTATGGTTTAAGAAAGTTTCTCACTCTTATACAAAGCTGACTTTTCTTTATATGTGTGTGTGTGCGCATGTGTGTTACTGAAGAATGAACATAGATCTTTCATACTATATGACATTCCCAGAAGCTTTCTGAACCTTTTATTTTGAGATGGGGTTTCTCTAAGTCACTAAGTTCTCCCAGCCAGCTACAACTCCCTCCTGGAGGGCTGGAATTACAGTCATGCATCACTACCTTTGTTAACTACATCAGTAAGCATATTGACAAGTAGAAATTAAAATTGCTTGTAGAATGCTTACTTTTTTCTTTAAAAAGTTCTATAAATTAATGAATGTGGATAAAATTAATAACACAAATGATAGGTAAAATCAATGTGAACAAAAGGAGAATCATTTTTATTGAATATTTAATCATTTGGTTCTATTTGTATGCTTTTAGGGTTCAATTAAATTAAACTGAAAATCTGAATATGAATTAAGAATTACATTTTAGGGGTGGGGATTTAGCTCAGTGGTTGTGGGGTCTGTCTTGAAAGCACAAAGTCCCAAATTCAGTCTTCGATAACTACATAACACAGTACCAGGCTCATGCCTGTAATCCCAGCACTTGAGAGGCAGAAGCAGGAGGATTTCTGTGAGTTCAAGGCTCACCTGGGTTACATAGTGAGCTCATGGCCAACCTGAACTACAAAGTGATATCCTGTCTTAAAAACAATAAAAATGAATGACATTATAGATTAATATCATTTTTATAGATTAGAATTATATTGAGAATATATTAATTGTATTAGTATTATATAATTAGATCACTATACTTGTAATACTAACTGTTTTTCTAAATCATTATATTATAAAATTTTCCTTACATAATTACACTTATAAAATCATGGAGAAACACTGACTTATTTAAGCCAGTGGCAACATTTATTTTCTGGGGCAGTTAAAGAGAGAGGGACAATACAATATGGTTTACACTACAATAGAAGGAAAGAGACATGGTGAAAAGCTGAGACAGTTGAAAGCAACAAGTTAGAAAAGCACACAAAGTACTAGTCCAAGAAAATAGAAAAGAGAAACAAAAATAAATGATAAAACAAATTAGAAGTTAATAGTATCAAGTTTTTTTAAATCTGTTATGTTTTCAAAAACATTTTTATTACTCTGAAAATTCAGTTAGAAATACAGAAATTCCTTAACTTTGGAGTTCTCTTCATGTGATTTCCAAAGTCCAAATCTTTCCTTTTTGCTTCATAAAAATGGCAGAAAAATTTTATCACGAAGTGTTGGAGAAATTTTTTTCATCGCCCTTCCCTGTTTCAGTACAATTCATAGCACCTAATCTTGGCTCATCTTTGAGAAACAGGCTTCCTATTTGAGACAGAGTCTCCTTTTGTAGTTCAGGCTGGCCCTGAGCTCAACCTCAAACTCACATCACAGCAATCTTCCTGCCTCTGCCTTCCAAGTGCTGGGATTACAGGTGTGAGCCACCACGCCCAGCACTGTGGTATGTGGTACTGATTGCTGCTGGGCGTGAGTCTCCATGCCCAGCATGGTATGTGGTTGCTGGGGATCGAACTCAGGTCCTTGCACTTGCAAGATAGGTGCCACAACCACTGAGCTAAACCGCTGGCCCTATTTAATGAGTTCTTGAAACTACTACAAGATAGAGTGTTTGCAGAAACTTTTGATTACAATCTAAATTAAATACTGGATATTTAAATTATATTAAATATTGGGTTACACATGCCATTGAAATCTTACTTTAATTTACATCTTTTTTCTTCTCCAATTTTCTTGTGTATGTGATAGCATTGTAATTTTAGCATTAAGGAGGAAAATACACTTAAAAATTTAAAAGAAAATTATAGTTTATATTTTGTGCTAATTTCTGCTGTATTCTCCTTTTTCTCTTGATGTCTCAAAATTCCTTCATATTTTTTTCATTTCTAAGAACTGCAGTTAGCTCATCTTTACATGTAAGTAAGATGTTAACAATATGTTTTGTGATCCACAGCAAAACAAAAACTATATGTATAGAATGGATACAATAGAATGTGACAACAATTTAAAAATATTAGGAAAGAAGAAACAGAAGGAAGAAAAAGAATATAACCAAATAACTGGAAAACCCTACAATAGTAATGCAATAATTGTAACTAGATAATTATATTTAATCACAATGGCCAAAGCATACTAAGATAAAGTTAGTAGGGTTAATTATACAACCAATGATTTGACATTTGTGAGCAATTAAATGAAATATAGCAATATCAAGAAAATTCTCATATATATTACTATGAAGCAAAATAACTTCCAAAAACTGAAAAATTATTCAGGATATATACAAATTTTATATAATAGTATAATGATGAATTTACTAAGAAGAAATTGTTATTCTAAATCAATAAAGGAAGATAATAAAATATATGAAACAAAAACAAAAACTACAAAATTCATAACTATGATTATAGATACCAGCACCTTTCCTATGTAATAAAACAGAAAATCATCAAGGCTATAGACAAATACCACTATCAATCATATAAATCTGCTTGACACCTCCAAGACACTACAACCAACTACATCAATGTATATAGACATCCATTATGTATGGGATGTTGCTAAGATAGACTCTTTTGGGGTATGTAAAATATATACTTCAGTAAATTATGACAACTATCCCATTTGATCATATAAAATATGTTAAAAGACAATAGAAAGTTCTTCAAATATTTAAAAATTAAACAGTGTATTTCTAAATGATTCATACATTAAAGAGCAAGTCTGAAGAAAAAAAGTCCTAGAACTAGATGAAAACTAATATATTATGATTACAATAGTGCTCTGAAAGTACTAAAGCCGTGTTATGCCAATAAAGAGCTAAAGTAAGGTAGAAAATGTATAAGTGCTTATATTGGAATAGCAAAACATTCTCAAATCTGAACTTCAATTTAAGAAACAAAAGAGAACAAATTTTAGATAAATACAAATAAGTAGAAAGATAGTGAAGAGCAGAAATCAATGAAAATTAAAATAGGGCACTGCATTTTGCCTATATGAAGATAATATGATGAGATGATGAACCTGACAAAGACTCAGAAAAGTCATCATAGAGAAACACATTAAAAAGGAAAAAAACTTATTTAAATTTTAGGGAGAAATTTCAATAGGAATTTCACAAAAATGCAGTAATCTTGGGTAATAATTATGTTGAAGAATCAGAAGTGGTGAAAATTATGGAATTATTCCTGACTTTGTCATAAAGGTAAAATCAAAGTGGTGCCAAACTGATACAATATCCTATAAAATGTGAAGAAAGTTTGGAGGTGAGGTGAGAGTAGACAGTTGGTCAGATGTCATGATTCAAGATGTTTTCACGGGATTAACAACTGACCGTGCTGCAAATTCCTGGGATGGTTCAAACTGAAGATGAATGAATAGAAAAGGAAAAAATAGAGGGACAGGATGTTCGCAGATATGTAAAGCTGGGTAGAGCTGTCATGGTTGGACAGTCCAGACGATGTCAAAACAGTTCATTCTCACAAGAAGAAACAGCTAGCAAATCATGGAAAATATCATTAAAGTTCTTACTAAATTTTTTTGTTCTTTGCAAATTCAGAAGCGATAGTAATTCATTTTATGGTGATAGCAAGAATGGCTCTAGGGCTTTAACAGATATTAAAATATTTCAATAGCTAGAGTTAGGACATACATGGGGACTTTTCATGTGCAGAGATTTATTTAAGGAAAAATAAACAGCCTGGGCTAGGGATTTAGCTCAGAGGTTCCGGCACCTGTCTTGCAAGTGCAAGGACCCAGGTTTGATCCCAGGTAACCATATACTATACTGGGTGTGGAGACTCACGCCCAGCAGCAACCAGTACCACATACCACAGTGCCAGGCGTGGTGGCTCACGTCTGTAATCCCAGCACTCGGGAGGCAGAGGCAGGGGGATTGCTGTGATGTGAGTTTGAGGCTGAGCTCAGGGCCAGCCTGAACTACAAAGTGAGACCCTGTCTCACAAAAAAAAAAAAAAAAAAAGAACTCATTAAATATTTGAAGAATTAATACCATTTTTTATATTTTAGTACAATCTAAATATCTTGTCAGTTTCCTCATCATAGAAGTCATTTTTAAGTTTTGACACACAGCGAGTGTATGATTTCTCCATATCTCCAATATACGAGAATAAATTTCCAAGAAATCTGTCCTTTAGAATTTACTGGGTTTCAATGATTTTTCAGTTTCCTTTCTTTAGTCTTCATGTACTTATTCTAATTCAAAGCAAAACTTCATTTTACTTACGTTCTTCTTTCTTATGTGGGTAGAACTTTTTATCATGTGCCACAGAGTCTAAGTAAATTTTGTAACTATGAGTTAGACAGTGACAGTTTAATGTACTGATTGTTTCTTCCCAGTTTGAAAGACACAGTTCACAGCCAAAGGCCTTGCCAGTGAAGTTCATCTACCTTCCACACTCTGGCTTTTGATCTTTCTGAGCCTCTGCTTGATAACCTATAAAAACAGTAACCATCTCTCAGGCTGACTATAAAATCAAAGTGAGACTGAACCTCTCAGGTGCTTAGAGGAGTGCTTGGAGTCTATAACCATAAAGAAAATGACCAAACTAATCTTTGTGAATTGGAAAGGAAAATAAAAATAGTTACCCAACATAGAGAATAACAGTTAACGTAATTCGCTATTATTGTGTGAGAGACTAAATATAAATTTGTTGGAAATGCAGAATGTAATTAATTATTTAATGTTATGTCATTTTTTATGAGAAAGAGTACTCCCACAGTATAATTTTGGTTACACAGAGTTCATAACCAACAATAATTTGTACTAGTCTTGTTGTCAGTAGTGTATAATGTTCATGTTGATAAATTAGACTGTTAGCTTGTGTGGGAGCAGTAACACATGAGTCCTTCCTCAGAATAGTTTTCTGACCTACGATTCTTTTTCAGGAAAATTTTTTTCTCTGTCAATTGTAACATTATTCAAATTTTCTATGAATAATACCTTATTAGGGGATGATTTTTATTCCAGCCGTTATGCAAGGAAGATTGACAACATTTTTTTCTTTCTTGAGTTTATTGGTACATTTCATATATACATTATGATCACATTCAACCTTGAGAATTTGTACTTCTACATGATATAGCTTTTAAAATTTGATTTTATTGGTGCATTTTATACATACAATAAGATCACATTTAGCATTTAACTTGTACCTGTACATGACACATCTTGGTTCTCATTTTTTGCCTTTCCCCACCCTCCTTACAACCCCTGCCCCCTACACACATAAGCTTTGTTTCTTTCTCTTTTTTAGTATCAAGTCTTTTCTTTCCCTTCTTTATTATACCCTACATACCCTTCCCCTTTTTATTTTGCATATTTTCTTACTATTTCTCATTACCTATCAAACATTTTAGCATTCATTTACAACTTTCATTTTCCATACTAGAGAAAAGATATGGTACTTACACATTTGTGATATATCTTGATTTTTATTTTTCCCCCTTTCTTCTGCCCTCCCTACAATCTCTCCACATCACCATACATAAGCTTTGATTCTGCTTTTTCCTTTTTGGAAATTGACAACATTAGAAAATATTTTTGGTCATCCAACTGATGGAATACAAGTTAGAAGAGGCCAAATATGAGGCTAAACATTCTAAAATATACAGGACAGCCTCTTCACAAATTAACTCCTCTAAAATCTTATAAGACAGAGAGACAGGAACTTAGATTTTTTACATACAGATGATTTTATTACTCACACAAAGATTTAGCAACTAATTCAACTAATTGTTTTAGAAATATTAAGATCCCTAATAAGCTACATCAAGAAAATAACATCCTACTATTAGGTGTACTCTCATTCTGGTGAATGAAAAGAGCCTGAATTACATTCATATACACATGTATATATGTAAATATATATATATATATATATATATATGAATGCAAAATATATGAATGTAAATATATATTGTCTTCTAGGAGCCCATCTTAGCAAAATCTGATAAACTCACTTCACTGGCTTGGTGACGTCAAGCAGGACCCTACGCTGGCACAGTCAGTTTTGCTTTGGAACTGCCTTTGTTCTTTTTGCCATAGGGGCTCCTTGTGTTCACAGTCTCAAAAGCCTTGGGGCTCTCGGTTATGTTACTATAAGCAAATGAATTTTGTTAAAATAAAGAGCTTAGAAATGGCTTCTGCTCTGACTCCAGGTGAAAAATGACTCTGTTGTAGTATCTGAATTATAATAATCTTAGGAGGCCAGAGACACAGACTCTGCTCAGTGATATTTCTGACCACACTCACTGTACCTGATTCATGTTTGGTTCTGTGTCGTCTTGTGAATACTAGAGGGCGGACTGTCTTGGACGCGATGGAAAGTTCATCACTCAGATGTCCTCCAGCACCCACCCGGCTTCACAGAGCTGAAAGAAACAGGAAACTTCAGCAGTTACAGTAATGGGTTTAACACACCTCTCTTTCACTTGCTAACAAGTGAAAATTGGTGTCTGAAATTCTGATTTTCACCTGATTCCCTCTTTACTACACTTGTCCAGCTGCTTTTTTCTAATAGTATAAATAGCATTCAAAAATTTGGAAAAACATTTTGAATTTTGGTATAATTTTTACAAAAATTTTTAGATGACTCATGGTGAATGAGTCATCAACAAATGGTTTCAATTACTATTTGTTTTTCTAAGCTTTTGCTCACTAACAGGAAATCATCCAGTTCAGGGGTATGGTTTTTACACATTTTAAAATTTGCTTTAAGCATAAATAAGATAAATGTAAGATGTTTTAGTATTTTGGTGGGATATACTATCAGACATTATTTTCTTATCCATAGCATATTTTGACCATACCAGAGAAAAGTAGGTAGTTATATTCAAGGAATGCCACATACAATATGGGTTTAAAAACAGAAATATTAAGGGCTGGGGATTTAGTTCAGTGGTTCCGGCGCCTGCCTTGCAAGTGCAAGGACCCGGTTTCAGTCCCTGGTAACCACATATCATACTGGGTGTGGAGACTCACATCCAGCAACAACCAATACCACATACCACAGTGCCGGGCGTGGTGGCTCACACCTGAAATCCCAGCACTCAGGAGGCAGAGGCAGGAGGATTGTGATGTGAGTTTGAGGCTGAGCTCAGGGCCAGCCTGAACTACAAAAGCGAGACCCTGTCTCAAAAAACAAAAAACAAAAAACAAACAAACAAAAAAAATTTAACAAGTTATGTTTTTAGAAAGGACATGATATTTATAAAAAATCATATCCTAACAAAATTTTTAATTTAGAATTTAAGCATTTTTTTCTAACATGGAAAACACATATATGAAGTTACACATATTTTGAGCATTAATGAGTAAAATACAGTATATTTTATATTTTCTATTCAGGCATTACAAAAAAGTTTGAAGTATCTAAAGCAAAGAATGACAGTGATATTCTAATAAAAATAAGACTGAGAAGAGCCAAACATTTCCCAAATTTATTTCAAAGTTATGGTATATTCGTTAAGTACCTCCAGAGAAGCAAACCAAAAGTACAGAAGTAACTATTGTATTATTATTAGGAACCATCTTACTGGCAACATGTATCATTTTAAGCGACAGATTCACATAATCTTTGGACTGACAAATCCAGCGTCTGTAAGGCAGGTGAACAGACTGAAAACTCAGAGATGGTGTCTATGTCACAGACACTATGTAGAATTTTTCTCTCTAAAAAAACTATTGTTGCTCTCAGATTCTTCAGTTGCTTGGATAAGATCCATTGACATTATCTAGGTTTATCAATTTTACTTAATGTCTACTGATTGTAGATTTTTTACTTGCTGAGTTTATTTTAACCATATCCACAAATATGTTCCCAGTATTACAGTTTGTTTAAATAACAAAGTAATAAAATTTTAACAATTTTACAGGTAAAGCTGTAATATCTGCTTTAATTTTTAAAACTCATAAACTTAATATATATTGTAGATATAGTATTATTAGTTCAAATATCAATGCATTAATATAATAATGCTTAAATATGTTGATGAATATTAATTAGCCAGGTTAACATAGTAAATACTTGAATATTCATTGTTCTAGCATTTAAAATATATTTACTGTTGTTTAATCTGAGGCACCAGCAATGAATATAGATTTGCTCCCATGTATTGATTAAGTTTAATTTTATTGAGATGAAATATAGCTACTGATTTTATAGACATTAACATAGCATACCTAGTTTTCTATATGAAAAGAGTTCTGAAGGAGAAACATTCATTAAATATTATTTAGTGATTATATATGAAAGATATTATATTATATTATATTATATTATATTATATTATATTATATTATATTATATGCCCAGTATAATTTAATAGGTTAAAAAAAGAGGTTAAAAATTTCTTAAAGAGGTTATAATCTGCTGGGAATCCATTCAGCTCTTAATTCTGCCTCTACGTGATACAGAGCATATTATGGTAATTTCAAGTTCAGTTTCCTACAGGAATTACATGAAACAACATTTCAAAAAAGTTGTTTTATGTTTCAAAATACTATCATTTTAAGACTATTATATAATCATTCAGAAATGGGTAGGAACAGATGCATTATTCATAATGATTTGATTCTGGGAGAGAAAGTAGTAATTCGTAGTCCATATTTTTTGAACTCAGCTCAAAATACGTTGTCTCATTAAGAATTATGGCTAAATTGGCTTTCATAAAATACTGGAAGCTAACCTCCAAGACTGATACAGAAAACTATGAGTAAGAAATGGAGTGGCCGAGAGAAAAATAAATATTTTAAGGTGAGATAACTAGTAATTAAACATTAATATTTTGAGATAATCAGTTAGTTATGGTCTACACATGGACAAAGAGTATTTTAGGCCGTGTAAATCTTTTTAGTTTTATTTTTCGGTAACGGAGGTCGAACTCGGGACTGTGCTTGCGAGGCAGGAGCCAGAACCACTAATCGAAACCCCCAGCAACAAAGAGTGTTTGAAATGCTATATTACATGCTAAGGATTGTTATTTGAAAGTTGCATTACTTATGGTCTCCACATCAAGACTTATTTTTCAAGTTTTCCTGTCATACACTATAGAGATTCTGCATTTTGAAAAATATACCATAAAGAAGTAAAGGTTTTCAACATTTGTATGAAGGGATTTGACTTCATTTGTTGAATCTGTTTTAACTAAAAATGTGCAGAGCAATGTAAGTAGCATGATGTTATGAGTCACACGCATATTTGATGCTTTACAAATTTGAGACATAATGCACTATTTTATATATCATTTCTTTATAGAAGAAGTTCAAGCGACCTTTCCCTTCCTTGGAATGCCTAAAATTTTGTGTATATCAAAGATTTATTCTTTATATTTGCTTTCTATTGTCGTGATGATTAGACTGGAATGGAATCCTTTGCGGTCACCTGTATTGTAGCCCTGTGGCCTCAGCCTTTGACTCAGGCCTCAGTTGAACATAACTTGTTTTTTACAATGATCTTCAGATGCAATCAGCCCACTTGCCAATACTTTATTCCCACACAGCTCATTTCAGAATAGGGGTTCATGCTTTCTCTCTTCAGAGCATTTCTAATTTCAACTGAAACCTTCAAAATAAAATGGCTGTTACACAAATGCGTGAAAATGAAATGCATTTTCTTCTATACCTGATTCTACCTGGACTCTTCAGCTTCACAGAGCCCTCTACCTTCCAGTGTTGTACATAAAATTATTTCTAAGTCTAGCAATATTTTCTCAAGCAATTGCACAGTACTGAGCAGATAATTTATGACAAAATATTGTCAGATTTTCTTATGATTCATTGTCACTGATATTACCAAGCGTGCACTCTGAATTCATACTTTGTGTGGTGGTGGTGGTTTCCTGGAACTGTTTGTGATAATTGGTACATGGAAGATTGTTTGGGATTAGAGCTCACTCTTCTCTGATTTTTCACATTCTCTTATGGTTCTGTTTTGCTATTGACTGTAGTTTTCTTTTATGAACTTTCCCCCTCAATGGTGGATGTTTTACAAATATAGTGAATTAATATGTCCCAAGTTTTTAAAGGTATCAGTTTCTCATTTGCTACTTTCACTACTTTCAACGACCTACTATTTATGTATTTATTTTCATATAGTTAATTTCAAGGCCAGGACAGCCATAAAAGAGGTGGAAATTAAAAATTACTACCATCTCTTGTTTATAATGACAGCTGGGAGCTGCATGTGTTTTTCTCAAATGTGTTTGCACCACAATCAACTAGAGGGTTACTTCAAATCGACCAGACAACTGTGACCTGCTGCAGGGTTATGGACTGAGAAACTCAGGGGTGCCATCTGAGATTCAGAATGCTGAACAAGTTCCTTGCCAATGCCACCGTTGCTGCTCAAGGTAGCATATTTCAGAAATCATGACTGTAAAACATAAAGAATACTAGATTCTAGCAGTATTGTTCAAATAAAACACCCAGGTGTCATTTGCTGAACAGGGTGCATGTGCTATTGTATTTAAGAAATAGCTGTGACCTTCCCTTCTTAAAACAGTCTACTTTCTTCAAGCTGAGTCCTGGCTCTGTAAATAAAACTGGAATTGAAGGATTGGCTGTATTTCTGACAAGTCATAAAGCTCACCAAGGTCAATTTTGTTTGCTGTATCACTTAAAATACAATTCTGCTTACAATTGCCCAGCATAGCTGACTGCACTTTTTTATGTTCATAATACATTTTGACACAGAGAAATAAGAAGCTATGAAAATAAGGTTGATAAACCAGCAAAGAAGGTTTTCCTTAAATGGTCACAATCTGCAGGGAGCTGATAAGAGGAGAATCCTTTGGGACAATGACAAAAACTCCAAGCCATCAAATTCATGTCAGCAATGGGCAAGAAGACAAATGGAATTTCAGACAGTTCAGAACAAATGCTATGAATCAGAAACCAAATTCAAAACTCTTTCAATCTTATACTTCTAAGAGACAGTGTAGGAGTACAAAAGATTTGGACAACTCCAAGCTGATAGTTAGATTGCGTCTTTACTTTTGACTTTCTCGTTTTGAGCTGGTTAATTTGTCTCAGTGAAGTATTTTCTCATTTTCACTCTGTTGCATATCATATCATCTCTAATGTAAAATTCTCTAGAAAAAACTGAGGCAGAGCAAGGGTAAGTTAATTATTGAAAATATGTGTTAACTGTGATGAATTAGAGTAATTGAAATGCTGCTCAGCAGATGTCTCTTGTGGCTTTATGTTTCCTGTTCAAGTAGTCTGAAAGTTGTAAACTGTTAATGAAAACAATAATATCAGATGAAGCTGAAAGATTGAATTTTAGATTCACAGTTCAATATATACTGCAATGTGGTTAACTATTCTGATTTTCATATTGTTGTAGGAAAGATAAGTATAACTTTTTGACATTCACATAAGTTGGGCAAACAACTTGATGCTAGTACTTAAACAGAATAGTAAAATTCAATTGCAGCCAACAGTGAAACAGTTGGAATTGTGATCTATAAAATACTATAATTTTAAATATTTTTAAACTGTAAAGTTTTGGAAGGTAAGATTAAAAGTTATTATCACTAAGTCCTTTAAACATTAGGCATTACTATATTCAAGTTGTTTTTCTAACTACCTCAGATAGATTGAGCAATCAATCTATCTTTCTGCTTCCTCTCAAAGCAAACAGAAGTCAATAACTCACAATGATGAAGCTGGGGCTACCAACCCTACTCAGCAGACACACAAAATTTTCTTGAGTTGACCACACGTTTTTCCTACCCTGTGATCTGCACAATTTCTTAAAATGCCATGAAGTGTGTGGAATCTTACTTTTAGAGAAATCTTTTAATATCATTGCCTCATTACAACTGTTTATTAATACTTTGGGGGTCACTGAGATGGGTAAGCAAACTTCTATTGATTTTAAAACTTAATAGGAATAACTGCCAAAATAAAATACCATCAATTGGGATGGAAAAATTGCTCAATCCTTGAACAATGTGATAGAAACATGAATGTCCATAGCATGAATATCTGATATAATACAGAAACACTTAGCTCAATTGATATGCAAAAGGGAGTGAGGAACAATGCAGCATTTTGAGAAATTATAAGTGATGAGGAAATTTAGAGTGAGGAAGCCCAGCAGCTTCTTTTATATGAGCAGTAGAAGAAGTTCAGGATCCCTATCATAGGCACAACATTGATTTTTATCATATTTTCACATCGTGTATTTCTTCATATTGTTATGATTTACAAAATGAAATGATTTGATATTTGCCTTGATAATCGATGTACTGAATTACACCAATAGTGCAATGAATTTCCTTAAAAAACTAATCTGGAAAATGGAACATATAATGAAAAAAGCACCTTTATGGGGAGAAAACAGAACAGTATTTCCTGAGGAAATGTGTCTCTCGGTGTTGCCATGGTGCCTGGGATCATTTTTCTCAATGTCTCTAGAAACCTCTGACCCAAAATGTCAGCCTGTAGCCAAGATGGATTAAATTAAACATGAAAATATATAAGCACATTTTCAAATTACTTTCAGTGGCTTAGAAGAGGGAAAAGGATAGGAAATATCGCTTAGGTGGATAAAATAAATTATTCAGTAATGTAGTAGAAACAATAGAATAACTTGAATGTCAGATACTAGAGACACTTTAGAAAATGCACAAAACTGTAGAAGGTTAAGTAAAATAACAGTAACGTTGTTAGGGGATGTATTTGCTTCAATAAGGGAAGGAGTAGAAAATTATATAATAAGTTAAGAAGAAAGAAAAACTATTATAAAGAAAAAGACAGAACAAACTATCTAGCTATTACCTTAAAAGTCTATGGAAAAGTTCAACGGAGCTATATTTTCACAATTTTGAAATTGCCTGATGTTGATTGTCATAAGTCAGGAAGGATCATATTAGTTATGATACTATATACAATATTTGGTATTATTTGTAACTGAATTAAGAAAATCCAATTATACTATTTTATAATTGCATATTTATCATATTTTATTAAGATAGAAAGCATTGTCATTATGGAAAATCCTCTCCAAAGATATTTTATATAGCAAATGGTAATCCACAGGTACAAATTGTTTTATTTCAAATAAATATTATTATTACTACTTAATTTCATTCCTGGAAGAGATCATAGCTTTCCTTACCTCTTTAATTGTAGGTTTTATGATCGTAAATTTGATTTGAAAGAAGTAGTGTTAGATAGAGAACACTGGCATTGGTCTAAAGCGACTCTTAATAGTATGTTAATTAGAGAATGTCAGAGTTCACTTCCATTGCAAGGAACAAGGAAGAAAGACCAAACTCTTTTGCAATACACAACTTTCCCAATATATACATGAATCATTAAATAAATAATCTACTCAGTGTTTTGTCATTATGAAAAAGCAGGGCAGTCAATGAAATAATTGAATAGGGCCAGGGATTTAACTCAGTGGTTCAACCCAGTGATTTAACCCAGTGATTTAACTTGCCTGCCTTGCAAACTTAAGGACCGAGGTTCCATCCCTAGTAACCACATACAATAATGCTGGATAACATATAAATGACAAGTGCTGAGTAAAATTCAGACATTCATTAATTTTCTATATTTGTAGAACCAGTGAGTTTTCTCATGGAATGTATATTAACTGACTATATTCTCTGAGGAGAATGCTTACCAGTTTGAAATGCTGACTGTGGGGGAGGGAGACAGTTGACTGAAGACAGAAAAAAGTTACAGAGCACAGCTGAGGTTGAAGAACATGTAATTTCTCCTCTCAAAAGAATGTGATTTAATTTAGAACCAGCAGGTAGCCTGTTGGTTGCAGTCAAAAATGGGTACAATTTACTGCACACAATTTGAGGATTAGAACAGTTAGTACCTCTTGAAGGTTTGTGTAAGATTACATGCCACAACAATTTGAGGATTAGAACAGTTGGTACCTCTTGAAGGTTTGTGTAAGATTACATGCCACAAAGACTTGCACAGACTATAAGAGAAACCTTTTGACTAAGATATGTGAAATTTCAGCATCAAAATAATAGGTAGAAAAACTGCAACCAGTACAAGCAATCAGAAAAGCAGGAGAGTCAGACAACAACATCAATGCAAACAAAATTTAC
This sequence comes from Petromus typicus, assembly GCA_004026965.1. Classification (NCBI taxonomy): domain Eukaryota; kingdom Metazoa; phylum Chordata; class Mammalia; order Rodentia; family Petromuridae; genus Petromus; species Petromus typicus. The sequence goes on along the minus strand of PVIR01001013.1, from coordinate 4,379 downwards.
AAAGAGATGGTCAAGAGGAAGATCATCACTTCCAGTATCATTGTTACAGGATGGTGAGGCAAAAAAAAAAAAAAAAAAAAAAAAAAAAAAAGCACTGGACATGTTGAGTGTATTTAGAAAAAGCTTCCATTGCTGGCTCAGACCAGGCAAAATGCAAAATGTAAGGGGCCAAGAAGAAGAGCAAGAGGGTGGAAGGGGCCAGCACAGGCTCAAGAAATGCTTTGTAATTCAGCAGAATAGACATGTTTATGGGGAACGAGGTGCAACCCTGATGGTATGTCCATAAAAATCTCTCAGGTTATAAATTTCCTTGGCTGAGCAGAAGCAAGGGCTAGGCCAGCAGTGACCTGAAACCATAAGGAGATACTGGTTCTGCTTTATCAAAAGCTAAGAGTTTCGGGCCAGAGATTTAGCTCAGTGGTTCCAGCGCCTGCCTTAAAAGCGCAAGGGCCCAGTTCCATCCCTGGTAACCACATACAACAATGCTGAGTGTGGAGATTCACACCCACCAATAATCTGAACCAGTACCACAGTGCAGGATGTGGTGGCTCACACCTGTGTTCCCAGCTCTCGGGAGACAGAGGCAGGAGGGTTGTTGTGAGTTCAAGGCTGAGCTCAGGGCCAGCCTGAACTACAAAGTAAGTACAAAGTGAGTGAACTACCAACAAAAAAGGAAAGAAAAACTAAGAGTTTCACCTTTTTCTTAATAGTGTTGAAATAATATAAACAATATAAAATTAGTGATTTTGTATAACTCAGGGTCATTTAATATAATCACAGTATTGTGCCAGAAATCACAGCATAAGCCCTATAAGTATCATGGTTCTAACCAAACAGCCTAAAATAGAGATCAGATGGAAATGAGAAAATTGGCAATGTGGGAATGATTCCCTTCTTTGTTGACTGACTTTACAGGAGGCTCCAGAGGACCAATAGCCAAGGGGGGGCTGTCACAATCCCATGATTTTCATCGTAGCTCTAAGACTCCTTGATTTGTGTGTACTTGTTCATCTAGCAAGTCCCTTCTAATCCTGGTGTTAGAAAACTGTACTGCACATTATATTTTTTTGGGGGGAGCTAGGTTTTCTCTAATAAGAAAACATGTGTTTTAGAGGAAGCTATTGACAAAATTCATAGAGAAAGTTTTCACTTTCAATAGAGCCATGAAAACATTTTTCTTAACCTAAAGTCACAGAAATTAGGTCCATGACCTGTAAGCATAAGGATTCTTAAGGTTTAAAAGCTGTTATGTGAAAAGGAGGAACTTGCCCCTGTGAATAATGGCAGTAGGCTGTTTTGTTGTTTTGGGACAGAAGCAAAGGCTAGCAGAGAAATATAGAAAAAAGAAGCGGGGCCTGAAGATTGAAAAGTAGGGTTCCCAAATGCTAGGAGTCCCGCTGGTAGTTGTTTTGAATGGGCAAACTTGGTTAAGTGTTTACACTGTTCTCTTTTATTAAAAATCATGACAATCTGACTCAAATCATGTACCTTCTGCTTTGACTATGAGATCAGAAATGAAACAGTACATTAAAAATAAGATCTCATCAAACACGAAAGCATAAGAGGAAAGATTACAAGAGAACAAAGACTAATACAATCCAACATAGTGCAGCTGCCAGCACCACAGCGAGCAGTGATCTTTAGCCTGATTCAAGTCTTGAAAGGCTGAGGTTTCTGCTTCTAAACCACACAGGAAGACTAGAGAGATTGCCATAGGCAATTGCAGGTGAATAAACTGAATTTGATAATCCTGCATAAAAACAAGCATGACAATGTTTTCTTAGAAATTTTCCATCCATGAAAGAAACTGCACACAAAAAGATATGGCTACACAATTTCTGTTTTGTGTATAAAGGTATAGAAGAAGGTGGGAGGCAACAGTGGAAATATCAGGTCTTTGGGGCCTAAGCGTGTCTACTCATGTTTCAAATTCAGCATATTTGTCTAAAATCTATCCAAGACCATTGCAACCCATATATGCTAATAAACTGAAAGAGTAAAATCAGAGATTCTAAATACTCAACATGATCAAAAATGAGCTTCTGAGAATTCTGACTACAAACAAATAAAAGTAGACATTAAAAATTACAGATAAAAGAATAATCAGAGGAAACTTTTTAAAGAGACAAGAAGTAAAAGACATGAATGAGTAAAGGCAGAACTTCATACACAATATATACTTGTTATACATACAATTATATACATTGTATATATTATAATTAGAGGAGACTGATTAGGAAGAATGGGCTCATGTGACTTTGGCGGCTAGGAAACCCCACGATCCACTCTCAGCACATTTGTGACCCATGAAAGCCAAGGATATGACTCAGCCTGAGCCTGAGAAAGAGGGATGCCTATGCTATAAATTACAGCTCAGAAAAAGATCAGATGAGACGTTCTGCATCAGTCAAGGAGTCAGGAAACAAGAGATGAATCTCCTTCCTCCATCTGATGTTATATGCCGAGTCGCCAGGAAGTGGAAGGTGCTCGTCTCATGGGAGTTTCTCAATTCAAATGCGAATCTCACCCAGAAACATGTCACAGATACATAGAAACAATTTTTAATGTGGGCACCCCCTGACTCATTTGCATTGACACCATCATTTATATTCAACAAATAGACTAGCAGCTTAGAAAGAGTTAGACAGAAATCAGTGACTAGGAGATGTATGGAAGGAAGCCACCCAGTACAATGTACAGAAATTATAGGAGGTGGTGAGAGTAGCTGGTAGGGAGCAGAATGGATCTTCCGGAAAGGTGATGATATTCAGGTTATTAACTTGGGAACTGGTGTGAAGGTCATCTACCTCTTTGTAAAAAAATCATGGAACATTATAATTAAGAATGATCTAGTTCTGTAAAGTAGTAAAAAGCAGTTAAGTAGAAACACAAAAAGTAAATGTGATACAAGTACCATTTAAAATTTTAAAGTAAAAAATATAAACTTTTCCATTAACCTTAAAGAATTAAGCATGGATTAAAAACAAAAAAATCAGAGATACAAATTTTTTTTTAGATTTTTTGAGACAGGGTCTCACTTTGTGGTTCAGGCTGGCCCTGAGTTCAGCCTCAAACTCACATCACAGCAATCCTCCTGCCTCTGCCTCCCAAGTGCTGGGATTACAGGCATGAACCACCACGCCCGGCACTGTAGAATGTGGTACTGGTTGCTGCTGGGCCTGAGTCTCCACACCCAGTATGCTATGTGGTTACCAAGGATTGAACCCGCATCCTTGGCTTGCAAGACAGGCGCCAGAACCACTGAGCTAACTCCCTGGCCCAGAGATACAAAACTTTTTGATGACTAGAATAAGAACAAATAAAAATCTACCTATTAAACTATAGGAAGTGATAATTTTTATAAAATAACATGCTATTTAAAAGAATCATATAAAACAGAAAGACTAAGAAAGTATGAAACTCAAGAAGTAGATAAGGGTCAAGTGGGATGTGCATAGGAATGCAAATATATAATTAAGAATTTGATAGAAATTTCTTTATGATAAATGAAGGAAATAATAAAGAAGAGTAATCCACTAGGCATTATAAGCTTATACACCTGTAGTGTGCAACAATTGAAAATAAAAATATTTTCAGAAGATTAATCAGGATTTGATATTTTAGAAATAATTAACAGAAGATGAATTTTAACAGGGAAGAAATAAATTTCAGAGGAAGAAATGAGATGAAAGAGGCAAATATATACAAAGAAATAAATCAAATGCAAGAGAATTTAGGTAACAAATTATAAGTTAAAATAGAATTAACAGTATAATTCATTAGAAATTATAAAATAGAAAGAACTATATTGGCTGATCTACCTTCTAATCAAAAGTTGAGAAATGCAGCAAAAGCCATAGTATGTACAATCTCAAGTGACTTTTAAAAATGAAAACAAAATTAGGTAAGACGTGACTGTAACTGCGGCAGGAGAAAACCACCAGGCACACTAATAAAGCAGTGATCTGGGAGCATCTTCAGCTGAATCCTACGCGGCCAGCAAAATGAGAAAATGGCAGCTGTGTGTGGCACCAAACGATAGGTCTTCACCCTGAACAGCAGAGGACTTATGAAAATCATGGCAATTCCAAAGAGAAAATACTGCATTCATGCTGGCAATTGATTATGGCATTTTTTTGAGCTTCAAGGGGCAGCAAAAGTAGATGAATGGCTGATGTAAGGACATACAATTTAAAGCTGATATTATGTATGTCTAAAACCTTCATTCAGCTAAGTTATGCTCTATGCAAGTCATGCTCTTCTTAAGCCTGAATTTTCATCAGGGTCTGACTTGACATTTATTCATATAATCTCTAAAGGTGCTGCTCCTTGATTTCCTTACCAGCCACCAGAACCTGAGGATCTTTGCTTCTCTAAGT